>PNEQ01091516.1:0-26800 GCA_003012365.1 Medauroidea extradentata | reverse complement strand
GGGGTCACCAATTTGTGGTTTACACAAATAAAATGTACGTTATTCGAGTATTAAATATATTTGCAAATTATATTCATGTTTACATTAGATTGACCAAACATAAAAAATAATTCTTCTGTCTCTTGCAAATTAAACAAATCCTCCATGGATAACTATAATAATATGATGTGTTCATTTATAGTACTCTAGTGACTCCACATTAGTATACATAAATTATAGCACATGATTTACAGTAATTCATTAAATCCTAATTAAAATAAAGTTCAGAGAGAAATGGACTAGTCCTTAAAGAAACTTTCACGTGGCTGCACAGTCCGGGTGCTTCACCGGTGAAGCCAGTTACCTCAGAAGGTGCAACAAGCTTACAAGAACACTCAAGGAAGCTGTCTCACCTAGCAACAAAACATCACAACTGCTTAATAGTGCAACAAAACACGTGCCACAATTCTTATAACTTTATGTACGCTTAGCTGAAACTCTGTGTTTATTCCATTTTAATTAGTAATCCAACTGCCTTTTATTCTCACATTTATCTATGCAAACACACTAAGCGTTACTTAACTTAAACTATATTAGGAAATAAAAGATGTTACCTTTCAGGTTCAGCCAGTACGACACACGGTTGGCCAGCATGGAGCGACAGTGACCTGCGATTGTGAAGCCTGCTTCTTCGTCACCTCGCCACAGCCATAATGCTTCAGACTCACTAATTAAACTTCCAAAAATTACTGCTGTATTGGTGTTCTTAACGTCTGCAGGGTTGAGACCTAAAGGATAAAATATGTTTACTAATAATGATATCAAGTCAGCAAGAAACTCATCCTTTTACCCAACTTTGATGAACTGTTATGTTCTTAATCTTCACAAAACACAGTGCCACACAGTTTGTGACTGCAAGCATTCATGTTGCAACAGAAGAATGCTTCACTGCTTCAACAAAAACAGCATGTCTTTAAGAGTAAAGTTCTGAAAACCATTATAGTAAATCTATAACATCCATATTCAGAAAAAGTGAAATGATATTGTAATACTAAACATTACATTACGAGTCTGCGTTAAGAGAAGTCCTCTACTGGAGTAAGGATGGTGTTGCAGCGTGTCACGCGTATTCTTTTTACGTGAAACCACTTACCGGTAACTTATTATTCACACTATGTTTATCTATGAAAAGAACACACACTTAAAACCAAACTTCTTAGTTTTCAAAAATGTAGTAAGCTTGTTAGAAACATGATATTCGGGCCCCTCAAAATGGTAAAAATCAGGTCTTTAGACTGCTGTAACTCCGAAAATATTACCTGAATTTGTGTAGTGTAAAGCACGAGGCTTATATTGGTCTTCACTTCATACTATCCAAAAATAAAATATTAGGGCCACCACATAAAGTCATATAGAAAAAAGGGTCACCACTTAAAGTCACATAGAAGAAAAGGCTACTACGGAAACCTTGCTCGCCAGTTTAGCGCACTGTGAATAGAGGCAATATGCTTACCATCTAGTGTGGTAAGCTGGCTTTTATTGCTCCGCTATTCCCACGCGTCATAGGTGGAAATTTGACACTGTGAAGGACTTCTCTTAAGGCAAAGAGTCATGTAGAGCTCGGTCAAGTTAAATAGTCTATGAAATTCATGTAAGAATTATGAAGAATAGGACATGACAATGTTAACACACACACACACACACTAAATTACTAAATACATAAAATTATTTGAAATACCATTCATTAAAAAGAGATGGGACAATTCCATTTTTCATTAGATTCTTGAGTCCAGCCATATTTTTCTCGATGCTTCGATTCTCGATTACTTAGATTTTCGATTACTTTGATTCTCGATTACTTTGATTCTTAATAATTTTGATTCTAAGTAGTTTTCATAAATATAAGTTTTAAATTTCTGCAGTCCATTAAATAAATTTAGCCGAAGATGATAATATATAACGACTATATTTAAATTATTTTGTGTTTGATTTCAGTACTTGCTGCTCGTAGTTGTTCGCACACATAAAATTTACTTAATGTACTCAGTTTTTAGGTTAGTATTATTATTTTCTATTAGTGGCAGCAAGACATTGAAAATTAGGGCATGTAGATGATTAGTAAACAGAATTGTTTGAAATATAGCTAAATAGCAAAATACCTGCTTGGATATATTTTCATATAATTAACACTGGATGATTTATACATACAGGTAAATCACTTAAAAATTTCAGACACTAAAGACAAATTTGAAAAAGAAATAAAGTCACATTTCTATAGCGCACTAAGAAACTTAAGTTACACAAGGAATGTAACATATTCAAAATTACCCTATTGCATATGGCACAACAGAACTAACTTAAATGTGTTTTAGTATTATTATAATATGAGCAACGAACCCATGGATACCGGCGTATGTGACTAGGTGCAGTGTATTGCCAGTTATACAAAACTCACTAGGTTAGTCTGGAAGAGAGTGAAACTTCAACTCGAGTTGTTTAAATAGTCATCCGAGTGAAATAAACTTGTGTCCAAAAAGTGAACTGGGAAGCATTCAATTGCAACCTGACTAATCTCTGGTGATTGATCGAGAATACCTCCTAAACTCCTTTGTATCGGACACGTAGATGATGTGGCAACTCCGGAATTGTTGAATCTGGCAACTCTACTGTGCTAGTCCACCAAGCCGGACGCCATCAGCATGTCAAATGTTCAGCAGTCACGTTTTTCTGAGTGAACTTACGGACTCTATGTGAACACTTTAATTTGATAACTTTGCGACATTCAAATAATTTTAAGAAACGACGGTAACGGATTTTTGAATTGCAATCTCTGTGTTAAACTTTCTGTCCCAATATTGAATTCTTCACTGAGCTGTCCATGTATTTGTATGTTACACAAGTGCCGTACAAATGTTGCCTAAAACGGAATGTTAATCGTAATGAATTTTTTGAATGTACATTTTATTAGTGCGTCTATATGAGTGCAATGTTTTTATTTGACGTGAAAGTTGTTTGCGTGTAGGCCTATATTGTTATTGTCTCTTCATACCACACCATTTTTTAATGTGGGAGAACAAAATGTATCACATTAGATAGATTAAAAAACCTGAATAGTTTTAACGTTAATTGAATGAAAGTGCAAGTAATTTTTAGTATATTAAATGCATCATTAGCCGACAAAAGTGATTTATCTATTTAAGCAATGAGCCTTCAAGGTTAGCCATTAAGAACAGCATGTGTTTAGGATTTACGAACTGACCTAAGTTTTTTTTTATCTTAATGCATTTTGAAACTGTTGTTGCGATTGAAATGTAGATGTTACAAAAAAACTTTAAACACAAGTTTACTATTATCATCATTACAAATTCTAATGTTCCTTCAAGTTTAGGAGATATGTATGTAAAGCAACATAAGTTGCTGTGGTCTTCGAGTCGCAAAAATACTGTCTTATGAAAGATGTAACACTTTTTTAATACCCTACCCAATCAATAAAATATACAGGGTGTCCCTGAATAACGTTTACAACCTGCTGTAGCATTGTAGAGGACGTTGAGATGAGTAAATTGATATAGGACACTTAGGGTCACAGAGGCTGACAAATGCCTGAAAAGTGATGCACAAGATGTGGTCTGTACTGAAGTTAGCAATCGGAGTAGTTGCAGCGAGTGGCGCAGTTCGCTTATGATTCCCCATTCACCGACGTACCCATTTGTCATGTATTCGTGTGATAGCAGTTCAAGCTGCAGTAGTAAACGTCACTTGTCTGGCAACGTTAGTTCGTCAATGTCTTCGCAGTGCTTGTACAACTAAACGGAATGAATTACACATTTAATGAACTGGCAGACATGCATCTTTGCTACGGTGCAGCAAACTCAAATGGACGCGCGGCTAGGCGACTTTATGCCGAACGCTTTCCACGTCGCACTTTACCGAGCCATGTTTTATTTGCAACAGTGGACCATCACATCTGTGAGACAGGGATGGTAAAGGTAAGAAAACACAGACATAAACATTTAAAGTATGTAATAATGTGCTTTCTCGTCCGGATATCCTGGTTTTCCTTACTTTCCTGGGATCATTCTAGGCAAATAATGGGGTGAACACCATTGGCAATTGCTTTCTCAGTTTCTATCGATTGTGGAAATTCATGTCACTGTCCTTAAATAACCACGCAAAGCCCCAATTAAAACGTATTTAACATACAACGTTATTTCGTACTTTAATACTCTGTTACAGGACGTGCACCGTGAAGGGGGTGGACGACACCGCATCGTGTGACAACAGTGGTTTGAAGAGGAAGTCTCTAGCGAGAGTTGCAGTGAATCCATGTACGAACACGCGTCGTGTTGCGGGTCAACTCGGTGTGTCGCGCATGTCTGTTTGACGGGTGTGGCACGAGCATGGTCTTTACCCATATCACAAGCAAAAGGCACAGAAGTTTAACCCACGAGACTACGAACCACGTGTCCAATACTGCCAGTGGTACCTTGAAATATGCCAACAAGAACTTGATTTCCCCTTGTTAGTCATGTATTCCGACGAAGCAACATTCACTGCGGACTGTGTTTTGAACACAAAAAATAACGTTAGTTGGGCAAATGCTAACTTACATACTATCTACGAACATGGTCGTCAAGAGAAGTTTAAAGTCAATGTGTGGGCGGGTATTTTGGACAGTTACGTGATTGGGCTGTACATCTTGCCGCATCACTTAAACCAAAACAATTACCATGTATTTTTGCGGGACGTGTTACCCGTTCTTCTTGAAGATGTTCCATTACAAGTACGATTGAACATGTGGTTGCAACATGATGGCGCGCCTGCACATTACGGTCTGCGAGTTCGTAATCATTTAAATGAACAATACCCTCAGTGGTGGATAGGACGTGGTGGACCAGCTGTTTGGCCGGCGCGATCACCAGATTTAAACGTGTTAGACTTTTTCTTCTGGGGTTTCATGAAAGATCTCATTTATCGTATAACCGTGGAGTCAGAAATGGATTTGATCGGTAGAATAACTGCAGCTGCTCAAGAAATACAGACCAATTCAGCCATTTTCGTACGGCTTCGTGATGAACTTGCAGGACGTTGTAATCTGTGCATTCAAATAATGGTTAAAACTTTGAACATTTGTTGTAACTAATATTAATTGTGTAGTGTGTTTATTAATGTAGTTTTGCCCAGGGAACACTCCTAAAGTGTATTCATATCAATTCACTTAGGTAATGTTCGTTTTGTTTATTACATAATAAAATGTGTATTTCAGAATAACTACGTCGTTCTGATTTACACGTAAAATATCATTTACAAGACCAGAATATCAAATGCTCAGAAATGTGGCCAAATCTCAACAGACGCAATTCGTATGGGTTATGTAATTATGGAGCAGTCCTTGAATGACGTGGAGGGTTGAACTAGTGGTCACCGAGAAAGCTTGCTAATCAGTAGCATCGTCTTAGAACCATACATTGAACCTGGCGCTAGGTGGGAGCGAACAACTCATTCAATACCATGGCCCCATTAAACTGCCAAACCTGTCTACTTGAAGTGCTGGTCGACTGCGCAAAGTGTGCGTTGTTGCTTTGTCAGAGCAAAATGTGTACCTCAGTACAGATCACAATCTTGTGCATCACTTTTCAGGCATTTGTCAGCCTCTGTGACCCTAAGTGTCCTGTATCATTTTACTTGTCTCAACGTCCTCTACAACGCTACAGCAGGTTGTAAACGTTATTCAGGGACATCCTGTATATACCTAACCCAACATAAGTATATTTCCAAAATAAATAAATGAGAAGATTGAGAGAATAGAAATTTAATGAATGCAATTTTTCCTTGATTATCGATTCCTTCGATACCAGCAAAACATGGGGGAATCAAGGAATTGAAAGATCAAAAATCCCAAATACTTACCAGAATCTATTATTGCTTCAAATGTATTTTCCATAATTTTCCGTGTCATTGGGTCCAA
This sequence comes from Medauroidea extradentata, assembly GCA_003012365.1. Lineage (NCBI taxonomy): Eukaryota > Metazoa > Arthropoda > Insecta > Phasmatodea > Phasmatidae > Medauroidea > Medauroidea extradentata. The sequence goes on along the minus strand of PNEQ01091516.1, from coordinate 20,853 downwards.
TCTGATGGCCTGAACTGTTGATATACCAAAAAATGCAGAATCAAACTTGTTTTTATCTCTCATTATGCCTCTCCTGCATGGCACGCCTAATTTATCTATAAAAAATAAAGTATGTTTTCATAAATAAATTTGTGCTGATTGATAACTTTTACTGTACATATCCCTGAGCCATTGTGAAAAATTTATAAAATATATGTACATGAAGAATGCTGCACAAGCCATAACTGAATCCCTTTATCTGCATCAGTCTGAAGTCTGGTTAAAGATACTCCACAATCTGCATTTTTTTTTAAATTTCGAAATATTTTTATAACAAACAAATCACTCAGAAAAACTGTGGACAAACAAGAGAAATTAGTAAGACACTCGAGTTAAATGCTTTCAAGTTATCACTTAAGTAATAAAAAAGGACATTCAAAACAAAGTTATAACCATATAAGTAGACATACCTGTTTGCCAGTTAGGACTGAGTATCTCCTTTACCATATCAGTGTTACTGAGCAGATTGTTACCAAACTCCTCGATATTGTCAGATTGTGGAAAGGTTCCTGCAACGCCAGATATCACAACGTCAGCTGGAGCAGGATCTGCGCTCATGAAACTGACCATGTTCACTAGCCAGCCTGTAACAGAACAGGTACTTGATACAGGAAATACACAGTTCAATGTGAGTTTTAAAAAAGTAAATTAAATCAACACAGCAGTTGGTTACGGGGTTATAATTTTGCATTCTAATATTGATCCTTCACTTATAACAACACTGCACATAAAACTGACCAAGCTTCTTCCACTCGCCCAGGTGTTATAAGAGTGGTGCTGTCTCAAAGTTTGCATGTATTTTATCAATGACAGAAAGTCCTCGACTATACTGCAGTTCCTTAATAAAGCATGGCGAGTTGAAAATGTCTCATTTCTTTATATCGACATCCATAAACCATAACATGGCACTGTGGACGAAGTAATGGAAATATGATGGCTATGAGCAACATGTGGTGATGGAGGACGACTGAAGAGCCCGCAACAAGATGTGAAAATGGAATATTTGCAACCACCGAAGCCTTTAAGTCTAGAAGAAGACATCAGCACAAATTGGAAAATGGAAACAGCAGTTTGAAATATATTTGAAGGCAAGTGGTGCTGAAACGAAGAGTGACAATGTCAGGATGGTAATATTACATCATATTATTTCCAGAGTTATACTCACCTCCCCTGTCACAACAAATTTTGTTGAGATTTTAGATTACATTTGGACTCAGATTGTGTAACATAAGCTTGGGTAGCTTCAAAAACATCTGACTTATTTTTTTATCAAAGTGACCATAGCAAAATGTGTGTAGTCATCCAAGAATGTAACAAAATATTTACATCTGTCCCATGTGGTATAAAGAGGTCTACACACATCTGTGTGCATTATCTCCAATGGTCTTGTCGCCCAGTCTCTCTCTCTTTTCCAAAGGGTTTCCTAGTTTGTTTAGACCTTACACAGGTTTCGCAACGGGTTTCACTTGAATCCAATGACAGATTTTCTAATGCAGATGATATCTGAGCCAGTTTCCTAATGCTCTCAAGGTTCAAATGTCCCAGCTTTTTGTGCAAAATTCATATCACTTATTTGTCTTCATTCAGACAAAAATGTGTTTTCACACTCAGTCAGTTTTAGATTGTTCAGTCCAACGCTATATTTATAGTTCATGATTTTGGTCCCACCTTTTAATATTTCTACCTTATTATCAGTAAACTTGATGACCTCCACCCCCCTCCATCAATGTAATTTTGTTCACATACATTAAGTTCTTAGTTAAACCTGGCATATACAATACGTCCTTCAAAATACATTCCTGATACTCAATGTCACCCTTCATCGCAGCATTTAAGTTTTCATTTCTCTTGGAGGTCACAACTTCAGAGTTAATGTAGCTGGTATTTATCATTAAACCACTGGTGTTTACCATGTATTACACCTGTAACACACAACATTCTTGTCTACAGTCTTGAAAGCAACATTGTCACATGCACTGGAGGGAGACCTTTCATCTTCTGCTAACAACCTCACAGTCAGGTTTAAGAAAGTCTTTTCATTCTTCTGAGTTGACTCCCAAGCTGTCGAAAAGTAATTAAATCGAACCAGTAATGAAGAAAGAATTTTCCCAATACCAACGCTTTTTAGTTTCAAAGATAAATTCTGAAGTTCAGACAGTCCAGTCGCAACCTCTTCAATTTTATAACTGAAAAAACTTTGATGCAAGAAACTTTTACTTTGACAACTGTATCTTTCATAAATTAAACACAATTTCTCAAACATCTCCTTGGCCGTCTCACAGAACATAATGAATTGGGTGATACTTCTGTTGATTGTTGTGAAGATATACTTCTGAGCTCTGGCACCCTTTCTCGTCCAATCCTTATCCTTTTCTGCGTCATCCTTTACGGTCGTGGTTATCACTTAGTACACACCCGCAGCCTTAAGTAACACCACTATTTGGAATTTCCACAGGCTAAAACTTGAGTGGCCTGTAAGATTTTCCATGTGAGCGAAGTCGTTCAATGCTGCTGTAGCCATTTTCAACCACTTGCATGCAGCTTCTTGTTCCGCATTTGACTTAACTTGCCATGCAACGTCCTGGGCCCATAACCTGTTGTTTTGTCAAATTAATGGAACTCAAAAAATATAGACTTAACACTTATTTGTTTCCTTCGTTTCTTCTTAAACTCATTTACAATCTCTTACATTCCTTCTCACAACAAAATCTTGCCATTATCGTACAGTAGTTTTGCAAGGTACGATAGAGGTACAAGGTAGGCCTAGTAGTGTAATGGTTGATACTGATGAGTTTGCGCAAAGCAGTGGCACGATGCAGGGTAACGTTTTCAGTATTAAGGAACTTGCAGTCTCGCACAGTGTGAAACCAATTGTAGTCGATACACCTACTAGCAGTGAAGACGTCCTGTCCAACAAACGGGACACAGAATGATATTATAAGCTTAAAGTGAATGAGCCCAAATGTTTTGTGACTTACAGTTGATACTGGTGCTCAAATCATTGCAATTCGAGAGAACATACTCAAAGATCTCCATCTTCCAATGAACACACTTGAACAGTCAAAAACACATCCAGCAACATATTCTGGCAGTCACATAAATGTACAAAGAGTGATGGTACCACATAGGTTCTAGAGCTTCAAGTCTCGAGTGTGAAAATTTCACCACCTATCTTTATGTCTTCCCGCAATTCAGCAGTTAGGAATTTTAAGGAGGACGGATAAAGCGAATAAACTTAATGAGGAATTAAATAGAATGCTGCTCTCAGGGGTCCTAAAGAAAGTTGTTGAACTAACAGAATGGATGAATCCCTTAGTTATTGTCAGAAAACCAAGTGGGAATTTACGGATATGCTCAGACCCACAGGCATTGAACAAGGCCATACAACAGTATCATTATCGTTTGCCTACATTTGAAAAGGTCGCAACTAAGTTACACGGGACCAAATATTTCAGCATGCTTGATGCCAACAGAGGGTTTTGTCAGATAAGGCTATCATAACTAAGTTCTAACCTGACTACTTTCAATACACCAACTAAGGGTTGAATGAAATTCACTTGGCTACCATACGGTCTGTCATGTGCACCAGAAATATTTCGTAGGAAATTTAGCACACTCTTTGGCGATCTTGAAGGGGTACAGATCTATAATGATGATATTATTGCATTTGGTAATGATTTAGCAGAATATAATGACAGGTTAGAAAAGGTATTGCAAAGTGCCAGGAAACAGAATGTCACATTCAAAAAGGATAAATGCAAAGAGGTTAAGTACATTGGGAATGTTGTAAGCCATGAAGACATCAAAATTGATGCAGATAACGTAACTGCCATACAGGACTTCCCAGTACCAACCAATGCTAAAGAACTAACTAAAATTTTAGGTATCCTGAACTATGTCAATAAATTCATACCCAACCTAGCAATGCACACAGCAGAGCTACGGGAACTCTGTAAACAGGAAGCTCAGTGGCTGTGGACAAATAAACATGAGGAAACTTTTCACAAAGTCAAAACGTGTTAACAGTACCGCCAGCGTTACAGTATTTTAAGGCATCATAACCCATAACACTCTCAATGGATGTGTCAAGCAACGGGCTAGGGGCAACATAAATTGTCCCAACTTAAGGGGGCAAAAGTATTTAGCAAGATCGATGCTAATTCTGGGTTTTACAAGGTGCCCCTCAGTAAAAATAGCCAGCCTTTGACCACATTTATTACACCATTTGAGCGTTATATGTACAAGTGTCTACCATTTGGCCTAAATGCTGCCCCAGAGCATTTCAGTTATAGAATTACCAAGGTTCTAGAACATATTCCTAATGTTGTCTGTCATGTAGATGATGTACTGGTATTTGGAGAAAACACTAAGCAGCATGACACGATATTGAGACAGGTGTGGCAGAAATACCATGAGGAAGGCATTACAATCAATATGTCAAGAATGTTTTTGGGGTACAGAAAGTAACCTTTCCAGGTCATGTGATCTCAGCTGAGGGCATAGAAATTGAACCAAGCAGGGTAGAAGCTATTGTGAGATTTTCAGAACCTACAAATGTAACTGAGCTGTTGCATTTTTTAGGCCTAGTTAACAATATGGGTGGTTTCAACCCTAACAAAAGTCAATTGCTGGAGTCATTAACAGTATTATTGAAAGAAAACCAGATGTATGTATGGGGGTGTGACCAGCTTTTGACCGAGTTTAAGAGCTCCTACAGGCAGCACCATGTTTGGCTCATTATGATATGAAAAGAAAATGATTGTTAGTGCGGACAGTTCCCCATATGGCTTGCGCTGTGCTTTGTTTCAAGAGAATGATTGTGGGTCCCGGGAAATAGTCTGCTATGGCTCTCGAGTTCTTACAAAATCTGAAAGTCAATATGCTCAAATTGAAAAGGAGGCATTATCCCTTACATGGTCATGTGAAAAACTTTAAGAATACATATTAGGAATTCAAATCACTCTTGAAATAGATCACAAGCCCTTAGTTCAGATTCTACTGTCTAAAAACATAGATGAGTTAACACCCAGGTTACAGTGCTTTAGAACAAGATTAATGAAGTAAAATGATGTGGTTACCTACATCCCTGGTAGTTGGTGGTAGAAAACTGTTTATCTAGGAATCCGGTTCAGGGAATGGACTTGGCTGATGAGGAGTTGTCTGCAGACGTAACAGCACACGTGAACATGGTTCTGAAGAATGTATCAGTTGCTCCAAAAATACTAGGAAAGATTTGGGAGCAGCAAGCTGATTCGATCTACATAAAGTTGAGTGACTATACTAATAAGCAGTGGCCACCTAAATGTCAGGTACTCAAAGAACTCTTTCCATACTATCAACATAGGTTTGATTTAAGTATTTGCAAAGGATTTCTAGTGAAAGGGTCTAGGTTAGTAGTTCCACAAAATTTGCAGCAGTACGTGCTAAAACAGCTTCATAGGGGGCACATGGGAAGTACAAAATGCAAAGCGAGAGCCAGAGAAGCAGTATGGTGGATTGGACTTGATACTCAAATAGAAGCCCTAGTTGCAGTCTGTCCGGTGTGCATTAAGCATAGGAGTAACTGTAAAGAACTATTCCTGATTATCCGTGGCAAAGAGTAGGGATAGACTTGCTGAAGAGCCAAGGAAAGTGGTTCTTGATTATGGCGGACTATTATTCCAAATATTTTGAATTGTCGGAGTTGGTTAATCTAACCGAGACAGCCATAATTCAAACTTGTAAGGCCGTTTTTGCACGATTTGACATTCCCAAGGTAGTTAAGATAGATAATGGTTCTCAATTCAAAAGGGCATTTAATCAATTTTCCAAGGAATATGGATTCAAGCATAAAATTAGTAGCCCATATTTCAGTAGGATGGTTGTGCAGAGGCTACAGTCAAAACAGCCAAAATGATGTTTTAAAAAATTACGACATTTATGAGGCCCTTCTTGCACACTGGAGCACACCTTTAGAGTGTGGTCTGTCACCTTCGGAATTAATGCTAGGCAGAAAAGTTTGGACTAGTGTACCCTCTTTGAACCCAAAACATGGTAATAAAAAAAAATTAAAGTGAAGCTGCACAAAAGTATCAACCACAGTGGTACAACAAGCGTCATAGGGTTAGAGAATTATCACTATTGAGGGACGGTAATAGAGTCTGGGTCTCAGATTTGCGGAAATATGGGATAGTATTTGCCACACAGACGCAATCGTCAACATTTGGTGTCCACAGCAGACAGCAAGGAGGGTGTAGAAAAGGGCAGTAGGGTAGAGGCAAACAGTGGTGTGGGCAGAACCCTTCCAGAGAGTGGTTCCGAGGAGGAACAGGTTATAACAGACATGTCACCACCGGTGATGGCAACGAGCATGTCGGAGGTATCAGAGACAGATTCCAATAGTGAACCAGAATGGCTGGGATGGGACAATGTAGGTATCCAGCCTGAGCCTGACTGTGAGACAGGAAGAATATGTAAGTCAGGCAGGAAAAAAATGCCCCTAGTTTGGATGGTAGATTATTGTAAAGCCTGAGGTACAAGAGTAAATAATGTATAAATTAAATTGACTTTGTCAAGTGACGATAGGTGGAATGGGTGTATGTATGGTAACTACAGTCTGAATGCTGGGTCAATGTTTTTGTGTAATTAGGCCATGCACTAATGTAACAAGTAATTTATATGTATGTATATATCTACAGGAAGTGTGTGTCTGTGTATTGTAACTGTTCTCATGTTTTGTAAGCTAGTTGACAATGTTCTTCTAGTTACTTTGTTGTGTGATTACATTGTCACTTTGTTGTGAAATTAAAAGGGAAGGACGTTGTATCTCTGACTTTGGCAGTGGAGGCAAGATGGCGCAGGCCTGAGTGGAGCTCAGCAAGGCCTCTCCAGGAACTCTGAACAATGCCTTTTATTTGAATCTCCTAAGATTGCACATAACCCAAGCACAACACAATTTGCAAATAGTTGTGAAACACATGTAAACAAAGAAATTCCTACTAAACCATGGTAGATAGTTGCTGCAGACATTTTTCACTTTAAAGGCGATGACTATCTTTCAGTAGTAGATTCTTACTCTAAGTATCCATAGTTCAGCTCGCTACGTAACCTAACTAGTGCACATGTTGTTTCACACTTCAAAACCATTTCTGCACGACATGGTGTTCCAGAAATTGTATACACTGACAATGGTACCCAGTTTGTTTTAATGGAATTCCGCCATTTGACTATGGCGTGGAGTTTCGAACACAAAACATCCAGTCCAACATATCCCCAGTCAAATGGGCTAGTTGAGGGCCACATTCAAACCACCTTAAGAAAGATGTTCTAGCTGACAAATATGTTATGCTATTCTTGTTAAAGTATCGTAATACGGCCCTGAATGACAACGTGCCCTCACCAGCACAGTTGTTGCTTAATAGATGTTTACGTGGCCTTCTGCTGCACACTCCACAAATGTTGGAGCCAGAAGTCCTAAGAAACCTAGTAGATAACGTGAAATGTAGGCAGACCTCACAACAGATACAATACAAAAACAGGCTCGTGATCTCAAACTACTGAGTGTTGGTGATAAAGTATGTGTCAGAAAAGGCAGTAACTGGCACAGAGGACAGATAATCAAAGTGTTAGACTGTCTCTGTCTTAAAGAATATCCTTTGAAAATGGATATGAAGTCGAAAGAAACAGACGACACATTATTACAGACGGAAACCAGAAATCACTACTGGTTGGCCGATATGAAAGCACGGAGTCACCAGAACACGAAACACAACAGTATGAAGAAGTAGAAGAAGATCATGGGTTTGATGAAATTTGGCAGGAGCTGGAAGATTTTAAGGGTCTCAGTAAAAATAGTTGTAATAGGAACCCTGCTCCTCCCCAGGCGCAAAGTGTTAAGACTAGAAATCAAACAGCCAGTGAGATTCCTCTCACACACTGTTGATGTGGGTTGTACACAGACACCCGTTATGTCCAGCTGTAAGTAAACTAAAACTCATATCAGACAGTAGAACTCTTGTGAAACCAAGACTTTGTCATGATACAATGAAGGGGTCTGTATTGTTTTTTTTTTTTAGCTGGAATGCATATTGCACCAAGGGGTGAAAAAGGAGTGTACTTTGTTAATGTAAAAAAAAAAAAAAAAAAAAAAAAAAGTAAACTAATTGTTTTGTAATGTGAAAAAAAAATTTATTTGTTATTTGTAGTTTGTGTGCAAAAAATTTTACAGATTTAAGTGCAAAATAAGGAAGCTTGTAAGGTAGAAAAAAAAGTTTTTTTTATTTTGTAGTTTATGTGCAAAAAAGATTTGTAGTTTAAGTGCAAAACAAGAAAGCAAATTTTTTGCAAGGTGTAAATGAAATGATTGTTTACAGTTAACACGCAAAAGAAGGAACAATATTGTTTTGAAAAGGTGTAAAACAAATGTTAAGGAATAGTTTATTTTGCTACGTAAAAAAAAGTAAGGTTACTGTTTTGCAAGGTGTAGAAGAATTGTTTTTTACTTTCGGTAATTTGTCTAAAGGGAGTTGTTTCATTCAGTTTTTTTTTGTAATGTGTAAAAGGGAGATGTTATAAGAGTGATGCTATCTCAGAGCTTCCCTGTATTTCATCTATGACAAGAAGTCCTCAACGATACGGCAGTTTCTCAATAAAGGACGTGTCCCAATTTAAAGAGTACTCTCTGGAGAGAGCACTCTTTCGCGTTACCACGAGAGTGAGCTCTCTGGCACTCTCGCTCTCTCCAATTTGGACGATGCACTCTCGAGTTTGTAAACAATCGATGCAAAGGTAACATGTGCGTAAATTTTATTAATACTTGTCATGAACACATCAAATATATTTGTAGACAATTAAAATAATAATATTAAACTTACCAACATCGTATTTCAAGCAGTGAATAACTTTTTATAGGCAATGCTGTAATTTTGTATTTTGTGTATTTGAACATATACGTATTAGGGCAGAAAATGTTTATGCAACTTCTCGCCATAGTTAAATGTTCATTGGAAATAATTACTTATGTATAAATATTGAAATATTTGCAATATGTGACACACATTTCTTCAATAACCTCGAACCATAGCTGTATTCAAGATGACATGTGGTAGACAGAACGAGAGAGTGCAGCGAGTGAACAGTTTCATTCTCTCGCTCTTTCGCACTCTTGCCAACAAATTGAGACAGCCAAGAGCACTCTCACTGACGCCAATATGATGCAGTCACGAGAGAAAATGCAAGAGAGCACTCTCTGAGTGAACTGAGACACGGCCAAAGCATGGCGAGTTGACCCACCTTGAAAATGTCTGTTTCCTTGATATCAACATCCATCAACCATAACACGAGATATGAGTTGCAAGTCTGGACATAACAAATATTACATAATGCAGGCTTCCACTGTACACTGACAGCAAAAGAAAATGTACTGGTGAATGTTCAACTCTCTGGCTAAATATGAATCACACATTATCATTCTTACCAGTTCCTAGTCTCTTATTTTGATATGTGTTCTGAAAGAATATTGGCAATTATAGGTTTTCAATAGCCCCATATATTTGTTGAATTTTTATGATATACCTAAGAATGACTCACCATGCTGATTACTTTGTATTTAAACCATGAACTTACTTAATATTGTTAGTTAACAGTCATTAATGAAAGCAGAAATCACAGAAGTGTCTTTGTTGACAACAGTGTTTATCATGTAGTATAATTTTCGGGCAAAAATAATATGATTTTGATAACTTAGTTAATAGATATTATTAACTTTAAATAAATAATTAGTAAAATCCAATTTTTTCAATGTCCTGAAAAAATTACTAAGAGGAGTAAAAACTATTTTCAACTACACTTGGGATATGGTTTAACAATATCTGATATATTCACAGCTTTAAAAAAAATTTCTGGCAAAATAAGTAGAAAATAATGACTCACGTCTTAATGGCCTAGGCTACACAGTGATCTCTCAGTTTTACTCTTCCAGTTTAAAGATTCTTTCACTTCAACAACTATTATTTTGGTTCCATCAAAGTCCCAACATACTTTTTACCATTCAGTTTACAGCTCCTTCAATTTAAGGAGAATTTTTTCAGTCCCTTGAGAGTTGTTAAACCAAGAGATTACTGTAGATGCCACATATCAACTTTTATATTGTTGCATGCACTTATTTGACAGACTGTACATACTCACTACTGTGCTGTAGAGGAGTGATACTTTCTAACACAAGAATATGTGTGAAGGATTACCGAAACTTGCAATGGCACCCATTGTTTGTAACCAAAATGCGCAAGTGTAGCTTCTCAATAATGCATTTATTCACACATTACATTTGCCATTTCAATCCTTCGACGTAACATCCTCTCCTGCTAAATTCTGCCTGCTAGGGTTCACATGAACTTGAAACAATAGCATTTGTGGAACTAACTTTACATACTAATACGTGTTTGCTAGTCAACAATTTAAAAAATGCATGAACAAATCTGTGTTTTAATGGGGTTGCAGCCAATATATCAGTATTCTTCATTTTTACTTCTAGTTAAGCACGTAGCTGTAAACCCTGAACTTTTCAGTGACAAATGCAACAATCATAATATTCATAATGTTAGTTCACCATCAATGAACACAAATTTATTAAAAAGACTGGGTCACATATCCACAGAAAAAAAGCAATTAATTCAGCACGTAAAAGATTAAATACATTAAATATTTACTGAATCTGCTGTTCTCTACTATGGACTCTAAGACTTAATTCTGAAGGGACTTTTAAATAAAATTATTTTGAAAAATCCAGGTACCATCATCACACTGGAAATGTTGAGTCATAACAAGGAATAGTGATCTTCGAAAGAACTGTCCAATGGGAGTGCATAATTGGATTTAGTTTCTTGGACATACTCCATTGCAAAATAAAAGACTGTTGGAAAAAAATTGCAAAAATACAATGACGCCGGCCGCAGAGCCAGCGTATGAGTTAAGCCCATAACGGCGCGAGTGTGTACTTTTCCACCCACCCAAAAGTATTCTCAGACTCTCCCATAACCATCCCGCAACCCCACAGTGTGTATGCATGCCAGTGCGAAGTGTATTGTGTATCAAACAGCAGTGTACAGTATGTGCCGACGGCCATCAAGGGTTACCACGTTCACTATGTTTACTTTCGTGTTTTCAGCAGACATTTGGAAATGCATCATTCAATATCAGCAAAATACGTAACACAATTTATTATGTAATTTAGTGTGTGCCATTTTCATATTAATATTAATATTTCACATGCACGAGGTACCGGAAGTGTGTAAACCCCGTAGCGAGGCAAGGAGCCCCTAGCGGCTGCCTTCCTCGTAGCAGTTTGTCATCGTCTTCTGGAGAGGTAAGACGCCTGTCCGTGTGCTCATCATCTTTTGTTTCACTGATTGTTAGTTTCCCATAGTCTCGTTAGTATACCGGTTCACCTTTGCTTAGCACACGTTACCAGATATTCCCCATTGCATTGCGCATCTGCTTAACCTAATAATTGTGACCATTTTTGGTATTTTTGACTTACACACCGTGTCGGCATCACCACCGCCACGTGGTTAGGGACTTTTGTATCGGGAGCCATTGGCACTCATCCTTCACCATACAAGGTTCGTTTTGATATTGTTTTATTCAGCATAATTTTGCACACGCGTTGCTAGGGTCATTTTGTATTTGTGTAACATTTTAAGGGCGTAATTCATGTTTTTGTGACCTACCACATGCAGGTTATTATACCGCCATTGTGATCAGCATACATGTGAGCAGTACGTTGTACATTCATTTCATTATCATGCACTCACAAAATTCATCTTGTTGAGAGCATCACTCTGTGTGCAGCGTGTTACGTGCCATTCACCCCACCACCGGCCTAGCATAGCTCGCCACAGTTTTCGCACTGTACCGCTAACATCACTTGTAGAGCCCTACCACACTACAACATGCACGGGAACGGCTGCCTTGTGACACATAAGTTAGGCACGTGCTCACCGCAACTCAACTCTCTACGCCAGCTTCCAAGCGAACCTGACGGTCCATCATAGTGGCCGCCAGTCCCTCGCTGCCTGAGGAGGTGCACCTTCTGGTGTCGTAGACTCACCTTTCGTACACCAGCTCCACACTGATCACTCACCAACCACGTACGATACACCAGCCGGTCGTAGTCACTATGCAAAGTTCACTATCACGTGCACTATCATGTGCTTTAGGGTTATTTTTACTGCAAGGGATGCATCACTACGTTTACCTCGCTGCATGCGTAATCCAGACCTTATGTTGGCACTGTCTAACGTAAGCGTAATAAATCATCTGGAAGTGAAATACTGTTTACCTCATTTCTAGGCATCTAATATTGCCAGTGTAAGCAACATAGGTTATCAGGCATACTGGGGGCCAACGTCCAGTAAGTGTGTAGTCCCTGTATAATCAGTGTCATATGTGTTAATCCATTCATGTGCTTTCACCACTCATTCACTCACATCAAAGCGTCGGGTGGGATACTGAACACACCGAACAAACCACACCCTGGAGCCTAAGAGTCTCGAAGTGCAGTACCTGGGGAGTATTGCTGGCGCCCTTCACTCACATCAACAGCGTAGTTCGCTATCCCGATCTCACCCGAGGTACGCGTTAACAAAAATAAGCAGAGTATGCGTAATCAACAGGATACATACACAACACAAAATTCGGTCAAATAAAACAATGATAAACAAATGAGAAATAAAATAATAAAATCAAAAGAAAACCCAAAACACTACCAAGACGGACAACACAGGTTTGAGGTCAAATTTGGCAAAGGGACCAACAGAAATTTGTATTTCACACACAATAAAAATACGACACACCAATGAGGCGAAACCAAACCAGTATTATATCATATATAAACAGAAAACAACGTGCGACACGATGATGAAACGAAACAAAAACACAGTAGATATCGGACATAAACAGAAAAGCAACAAGCTACACAACCATGATTCCAGACAGACAGTACAACGACGTACTACAGTGTTGGCTCTGCTGTATGACCGCAGTATGTTAGTGACCAACTTGAAGGGCAAGTGAGTGCACGGTGGCATGATGCACATCACTATAGCAAAACCTGGTCAGGATTCGAAGGCGCCTTCACTAGAAAATGCAAGTACAAAGCCAAATCGTGCTCAAGACACAGTGTGAACACACTAGTCAGCATAATGTGATAACCAAAAATCACCATTCACAAATTCATAGTGTTCCTTCAGAAAATAAGAAGTTACCTCGGAGTGGCTTGCAACCTAGAGACTTCAATGACATGTCATGCAGTGACAATTGAGCATCGCTTGATTTTAGCAAACTGCCATGTACCCTGTGTCAGTTCTGGTCGGGAGGACAATCTTATCAGTGGCATAAAGACTGCTCTTGTCGACCTTCATGACTACGTGATTCTGTGCGCAACAAGAGCTCACATACGGGTAACATGTAAGTGGGGGGCGGAAGCTGGTTATTTCTAGCGTCCCAGTACAGTACAATTGTAATTTGACACCACAACAAAGTCTCTTCAATAACATTGCCAGAGTTCTCACAACCATTGCACGAAAATTCCAATTCACGTAAATAACATACATTGATTTGTCCTGATTGACATAACCCCTTCAAATAATTTTTGTAATATCAGTTTTGTACAAAAGAGTGTTATCCAGTCATGTAAACAAACTGTTCAGCTTGCTATGGCTAACCAGAAGTGTAAACCTTCCAGCATAAAATACATCAATGGGACAATACAGGAGTTTGAGACACTTGCGTGAAGCAGCGATACTCGGACTGCCATAGCTCACTAACAGAACAATATTTTTGGGCCTGCAGCCCTCCACATTCACTTTGGCCTCACAGAATAACATACCACCTACGCTGTGCACCCCCATACATCGGGTGTCACTTCGTTAGTCTAGTTACAGACATGGACAGTGACATGCCACCATAGTTCTGGGATGCCTTCGAGCCCCTGCTGGACGAGCTCCGCAACGTATTCGCCTCGTGTGACCGGCTTCGCGGCACCACTGTCACCAAGCACACCATCGAGCTCGAGAATGATCGCAATATTTACAATTCACCACCCAGTTATTTGCCGCAGCAAGCATCCGTTATCAAAGACCAAGTACAAGAAATGCTACATGATGCTGTCATCGAGACATCCAACAGCCAACGTAATACCACCATCACCTTGACCCCGAAGGACAGGACCTGAAGCTTATATGTCAGTTTCCACCAACACCAAACATAAGATATTGTCCATGCTCAACTTCTCGAGTTGCAACTGCTACAAGTCTGCGCTCACTGCTCCCAACTGCAGTTGCTACCAATTCTGTACCATGTCATTTGGACTGAAATGTGCACTGGCCACAAACCACCACATTAAGGTTCACATACTGGATTACCTCATCGGCGAGTTCACCCTGGCCTACATAGATAACGTGGTGAATTGCTTGGAGTCCTCGGAAGAGCATCTATTTTATCTGTTTGGTACTTGAGTGCCTAGTCGTGAATGGGCTGACCACTTCTGTACCCAACTGTCACCTGCGTAAAACCTCTTGTCGATTTTCTGGGCCTTGCGGTCAGTAATCGTCCCAAGCCAGAGCACCTCTATATTATTCAGGAGCACCTAACACCCCAAACAAGAACGCAGTTGAGAAAGTTATTCCAGCTTATCAACTTAAATAAAGGAGTTCACCATAGAGATGTCTCCCTTGACGGCATTGATGTAGCCACAGATCCCTACCAGTTGCCAACAGAATCTCGAAACATCTCTTCGGAGATAAAGTGACGCTTCACAGAGTGTCCCATCCTGGCCAGACACGATGTGACCAAGCCACTCATCCTACACACCCACACCAGTCAGGAGGACGTAGTACAGTACCAGCTCAACAAAAACGACCAACTATGAGTGATTTGACTATGCGAGCTTCATGTTTGGATGAAAGGAGTGGCGCTACAGCGTGAACAAGGAGAGCATAATGATCATCTGTGCCATGAAGTGGTACTGTCACTACCTGGAGTACAAGCACTTCACATTGCGCACAAACAACCAGTGCCTCACCTGGCAACACATAAGCTCGCCAGATGGTCCCTGTTACTGGGGACAAGACTACCAGCTCCCTAATATGTTAGATCACCATGCCCAGACATAGTCACAATCGACAAAGTCAAATGTAAGGACATAATACCACCAAAGACCCAGACAGACCCGAACACCATCGGCATCATTCAGATTGAATCAGAAGTTAGCAACTGCTGCATCAACTATACAACCGAGTCGACCACGCATACACACAATGTCTCATCGCTAAAAAGTACCCAGAGCACTGAGGCGCTGAGGGGTTTGAGCGATTACGAGTGGTGGATGGCCACGTAGAATCCTGCTAGTGGCGGCTGCTTGGTGAAGCAGCAGACCATTTGATAAAAGTACACAGATTGCACCTTAAAGCAGTGGTCCCGGGGCCCTCCCAAGGAAAAACTTGTATTTATGGGTGCAAAATGCTGCTATTCAAGCAGTTTTAGTATCTGATCATAAAATATAAAGCTAGTATAAATTTGAATATTTTTTATGACAAAATTTGGTTGAGCGAAGAATTTAACGAAGATACGTACCTCCATCAAACCAGGAGACTTGTGCACCCAAAATCAGTACTACTTAATACCAAGAAGATCATAACTTGCATTAAACCCACAATAATATCAAATATTATTTCAACTAGTGATTATTTATTGAACAGGGATGGTGCCATAAGTCAGGGTATCGTACCCCAAGTACAAGCTTCTTGCTAGGCGCCCATTATTATATGCATACCCTCAAAATAACATGGAATAAGGCCTACGATGGAGAAGCAACATAATGAGAAATGCTTGGAAAATGGAAGATCCCGAGAAAACCCAGTGGCCAACGACAAGGTCCACCAAGTATTAAGAAAAAAAAATGTAAACAATTGATTTACATACGAATATTTACATTCCACTTTAGCTATATTTCAAATGCCAATTTGCCAACATTGCTTAAAACTATAACGAACTCAAATTAGCAGTTCACTCTCCGAGTGTTTATAAGTCAGGCGGATAGATAGTTCCTTCAGAACAGTGATCGTCATCCCACAAACGATTGAAAACAGTTTATCCAACAGTGTAAACAATATTGTTCACAAGATTAATATTTTAGTAATTATAAAAATAAACACTGATGAAAGGTATAAATAATGACACATGGTACAAACACATATAACTGTGGTCAACAAGGCTGGTATCCTGGGTGGTGAGAGTGCATTGTTTCCTGTTGTTTGGCTGCGATCATATAACTTGGGCCCCCTAGAGCAAAGGTCCTGCCTTGACCCGGAATGGTCACAGCTGTCTTAGCGCTTCAACACCAAGGGGAACCACGCACGGTTCATAACCCCAGTTTCCATCAAAAACTGTTAATATCACGCTGTTTTCACTTCCTAGTCCTGCGCTATAGGCTCAAAGTGAAAAACGTGTCAACGGTGATGTTACCTACGTATTCTGAAAGCGCTCATTCCTCAATGCAACGACGACATAACAAACAACACTCATGATTCGAAAGTTATGAAGTCCAGAAATAAAAAAATAAATTGCACAGAAAGTTGTTAATATAAACAAACATTTTTGATAAACAGTGAGTCAAAATATGTGTCTAATGTGATCCGCCACTGAGTCCTGCATGCAGAAGCCCAGTGACTGATAGCCTCTGTAGACCCAGCTCGCGCTTGTGTTGACTTGCTACGCTATGCCAAACATGGAGCCATGGTGGGTCACCATGGAGCACAGCACACCCCGTGGAACCTCTGCACCGTCTTCTGCTTGCCATTGATAGTGCAATAAGCATGAGAGTACTTAAGTCAGGAAGTTTGTGGTCTGCAACTGTTTCAGGTTGTGCTGGGCTGATGGCATTCACTACAGGGGCGTCATTTGGGGCTAAAGGGATGGGGGGCAAATGCCACCCCCCCTGGATTTAGAATTTTATGTGTATAAATATATTTTTTGTATTTTTAAATGTAAATAATGCTAACTTAAGGACATAAAACTGAAGTTGTATTATTAAAGTATCTAATTTATACATGCTTAATTAATAAAAAAGATGCAACAAGGTCACTGTCGCCAGAAAACAAAATCTTGCCCCCACCCCCTAGAAAAACCTGAAATGACGCCCCTGCATTCACAACAACAGGAGCCACATGTGCCAACAGTGCTGTTAGAAACCATCATCATGGACCTAACGGGTCCTACCCCAGGGACACCAAATGGAAGAGGTTTGTGCGAAACGAGTCTTAACCAGCAACAGGATCGAGTTTACAGGCCAGAAATGGTGTGATACTCGTAGGATCTGGAAAGCGAGCCACCTGAAGACTGCCACTCAACACTCGTGTGAGAATCCTACCAAGAGGCGCAACCAAGATGTCAAGACCCAACTGCGCCTCCAGGTGGGTGACAATCATCGGAACTGGCCAGACCAATCGCAAACAACCCTCTTCATGATGCAGTGATGTGTGAATGCTGTCACAGGGAAGTCACCTGCTATCGTCCTGGAACACAACCTGACAGTGTAGAGGGAGCTCCAGTGCCATCATGCAGATGGTCTCGATGTACTGGCAGACTGTGATGAGCGGCATGACCAATAAGCACCTTAGAGGTGCAACGTGCGCGAAAACCAGCATCAGTACATCAGACAGTGGCTCTCGACATCCACAGAGAATGCTTCAGCCAGGGTAGGTGTGCTCATCTCCAGTCTACAGCCAAGGCTCACCTCTGCACCGAATTCACTGAAAAATGGACTGGACCGCACATCACCATATGGCTTCTTAGCTATACAACATACCTAGTTCATGTTGGCCAGCATCGATGTATTGTCCACTGGCAGACAGTGATGATGTCGGGCATCTGGACGCCTCCACTAGGTGACTCACTGACCATGGTCACTGGTTGGCCTACAACAAAGTTGATTCATAAGAACTAAACAGGCATACTCTGCTTCCACCATTAAAATAAATGCATAAGTCAAGGATTCATCAAATTTACGATGAGTCGTCAATATTTCCTAACTCGGCAGAACTGCAATCTTGAAGAAATTTGGGGTAAAATTGTGCAAGGCATTTTCTTTTATATAATTGTATCGTGGACTTCAACCACTATGTAAATGTCCTGTTTAGTAAATTTATGACTTACTTATTATTATTTGGAATGAAAAAATTACACTACACTAAAAAAGAAAATATCAATATATCTATGCGGTGGTCTTACAATAGCTGCAACACTATAGGATTTAAATTATAATATTCACAAATACAGCACAAATATGAACACATGGCATTAATTAGATAAATATATACAGATCTGTGCAAGATATTAGTAAAGAGCAGAAGTAGTTAGGAAACACTACCAGCAAACGAGGCACTTGTTGAAGGAAGATACTGCTACTGCTACTACCACAGCCACACAGGACGTTTAGGACAATGGGATGCAGCTGGAGATTACTGAACGGAGGACGGCCTACAACAAGGAGCAAAAGTCAGGTGTAGGCTGAGTAAGTACAAGAACTCATTTAAAGACAATACTGATGCCACTACCACAGCCACACAGAACGTCAAGGGCAACTGGTTGCAGATGAAGGTTACTGCATGAAGGGCTGCCTACATCAAGGAGCAAAGATAAGGCTAAAGTAGGTAGAAGCACTTGTTGAAGGAAGATAGTGATGGGAAATGCAGTTCATATGGCAGACCTAGGTCGTACAGAACTAGTCGTACAGAACTAGTCGTACAAGTGACCTGTTCTTTAAATGCAGTTCCTTTACACTATATAGTTCACCATCTGAAAAAAGTTCGAGGCGAGATCTGGATTTGCACATAAAAATGTTGTCCTATATCACACGTGCAAAGCTAAAACAATTATTATTTCATGATTTTTAAATACTTCCCTTTTGTGTTGTAGTTGTTAGACAGTAATTGTTCCGAACTATAACGTATT
This sequence comes from Medauroidea extradentata, assembly GCA_003012365.1. Lineage (NCBI taxonomy): Eukaryota > Metazoa > Arthropoda > Insecta > Phasmatodea > Phasmatidae > Medauroidea > Medauroidea extradentata. The sequence goes on along the minus strand of PNEQ01091516.1, from coordinate 1,827 downwards.
GTGCCACCATAGATTGTCTACATTCTGTTCTAACAAAACAACTTCAGAGTACACGCCTAGATCCTACATTGTTAATCCAGTCCCCAAAACTTGTGCTTGAGCATGTTAGGTATGGTTGTGAATTCACCTCAGTAATTACACGCATGTTACGTGTGGTTGTGAATTCACCTCAATAATTACACGATTACTATTCAAAAGAACTCTGGGCCAAAATAACATTTTACAAACACTGCATATTTACACATGGTAAAATAAGTTGCACAGTAAATAAATACAGGTGGTGACGTGTCTTTTACCTTTAAAAGTATGTTAGAGTTACTATTTTTTTCAATCTCAAAAAATCAAAGAATAAGAAGTTCTATGTGTTAAGTTTCCAAGTCGTGGCAGTGTGGAACCAAAACGAAATGAATGACGCAAACTGCTTCGTTCCTTGAACTATATAGTTCGACCAACAACAGAACGGTTTCATTCCTCGAACTACATATATAGTTCCATTGACCTATAGTTATAGTACCTCGGAAGTTCGCCGTCATGATATATGTCCCCATGTTCTTCCTTTTCAGTCGTTTAGATTAAAACAATGTACCTTTGTTAATTGCCAGTGATTTCTTCTATAAAATTACTTATTTTTCTAGATGCCACTTAGTTGACCTAATCAATCCAATCTCCAAAAACATACGTGTTGGTAACAAAACATAGGTGGGGGAGCAAGTATTTTCTTTCTTTAAAAGAACAAAAACAGAGTTTGATATGTTAAGTCGTGGGACTCAAAAGAGGAAAGACGCAAACTGCATGGGTCCTCAAACTGCTCAAATTACTAGGTCGGCGGACCTAGCATAGCACTCTCCTTCTCTTCTAGGTATCTCCTTTCAGTTGTTCAAACCAGTTGTAACCACACAATGGGCGAGAGGGTATTGGGGAGAAGACAAAGCAGCTAGAACAAACAAAAAAAAAAAAAGGCTTTCTATACACATAGGGAAAAAGGGGGGGGGGGGAAGCAGTACACAATTGTGATAGCAAAATAGTCGTGTGGGTGGTGTGGAGACAATCTTGGCGCATGAGCAGTGACTTTGTTGTACAGTGTACAGCAAACACAAGGCAGACTAAAGAACAGTTCTTTTTCATGTGAACAAACTAGTTTCACAGTTTGCTTAACAGACCACTTCAAAAAGAGCTGGTAGTTCAGGAACTACCCATCCCTAAAGGAAGGTACTGCTGCCACTACCACCGCCACACAGGACATCAAGAACAACAGGATGCAGCTAGACGTTTTGCACGGAGGGCGGCCTACATCAAGGAGCACAGGTAAAGTACAATGGATATCAAGGAAGACTGGATGTAGCTAGAGGTTATTGCACAGTGGGTGGCCTACATCAAGGAGCACAGGTCCACTACATTGGATGCCAAGGAAGACTGAATGTAGCTAGAGGTTATTGCACGGTGGGTGGCCTACATCAAGGAAAACAAGTCCGCTACAATGGATGCCAAGGAAGACTGAATGTAGCTAGAGGTTATTGCACGGAGGGTGGCCTACATCAAGGAGCACAGGTCCACTACATCGGATGCCAAGGAAGACTGGATGCTGCTAGTGGTTATTGCACGGTGGGTGGCCTACATCAAGGAGCACAGGCCAATTACATTGGATGCCAAGGAAGACTGAATGTAGCTAGAGGTTATTGCACGGTGGGTGGCCTACATCAAGGAGCACAGGTCCGCTACAATGGATGCCAAGGAAGACTGAATGTAGCTAGAGGTTATTTCACGGTGGGTGGCCTACATCAAGGAGCACAGGTCCACTACATTGGATGCCAAGGAAGACTGAATGTA
>PNEQ01091510.1:0-11006 GCA_003012365.1 Medauroidea extradentata | reverse complement strand
TGATGGAGTTTTTGTAAATAATTACACAAGTTCACATAAATAACACATCTTTATACAATACGCCATGTTGTGTTGTACACCAAGAATAAAAACAGTTTGAAGAAAACCATAGACTAATTATACTAAACATGGCAAACACAGTCATAGTTAACTGGTTATAACAATACAAAGATAATATGTTTGATCACACTTCCAACAAAATTGACATACTACACCTTGTTCTTGACATTATACAGTGAAAGGAAATGAGTTTAATTGTTGCGAACTTCTGGAAGTGTTGGTGACTGTAAGAAAGACTTAAAGGTTTAGGAAATGATTGATAGGGCATTGAGGAGGAGGTTACATCTTGCTACCAGACAGTTGCCCAGTTGCATGTCTTGTTATCAGTATTATATATTATTTGCTGAACTTTACGATTGATTAGTAGTAGTAATGCAACATCTTAATACATTTAAAGGTTCAAATTGGAAGAAGCGCCATGAAACTAAACTAGTATTTGAAAATATTAGGCTGTATGTGTTCAGCTATCATTTCAGCGCATATTTCTTGGCCTATTTCTTCTTTTGTGACTTATTTTCATTTTATGTTAACAATTAATGTTCATAATTTTCTGGATACATTTGCAGAGTATGTATTAAATATTGCAATGCTTTACATTTATCACTAATAAAATTAAGATATTGTATTTGTAATAAATTTTGTCTATTGCTTTCAGGTGCTACGCTCGAAATAGTTTCTGACCGTTAGTACCTTCTGTGCAACAACTAACATAATTGAACTTTTTAACCATTGTTATTGTACCATTTCTCGGGGTATACAAGTAAGTAAACAAATCCATGTGAAATTTGAGGCACTGTTTGTAACAAGCACTATGAGTCGTACTATGTTATTCACTTGTTTTGTTTTTATATACATTGATTTCTTTTTTTCTTTGGGCACTGTTTTGTTTTTATGTTTTTGTCATGGAGGAAAAGTGGCGAATGTATTTGGTGCATTAAAGAAAATATTACATGTGTGTAATTCCGAATTCCAACAGCTTACTTTATGGAACATTTATTGATCCTCTGGACCGGATTGTAAATGATTTGGCATTTGTTATTCTGTGAAGACTCGTTGAGAATTGGAAAACAACGGAGAAGCTCTTGGCGAAGAAAAGGGTTATAAAATCAAACAATACTCGTGCAGAGAATGCCGTTGGTAAACTTGCGAGTGGCGACACGAGTGGAGCAATAGTACACCAGAAAAGAGTGCAATTAATGTTAGACGAGGTTGATAAACTACTGGTGGATTTTAGCACTGCATTAAATGATGAGGACTACACAACACATGAAGTTGATCTCGCTGCAGCACAAAATCGACTGATGGCCTTACTTGTCAAGATCCATGAAGTTGGATCAGAAAAGCTTGACATTTCGTCGCCGAAAATTGACATCGGAAGTGAAGTTAGATTGCACAAGTTACAGTAGCCAGTGTTTGGGGCAACTTGCAGGACTGGATGTCCTTTAGGGACCCATTTGAAACTGATGTTCATAATAATAAGAACCTTTCGGGAGCCAAGAAACTACAATATCTCAAAGGGTTATTACAGGGTGGTGCAGCTGTATTATTGAAGCCTATTCCCATCAGTATCACCAACTATCTTGAAGCTTGGAATATATTAGCTCCGAGGTATGAAAACAGGCGCAAGTTGGTGGATGCAACCTTGAAACATCTATTTTCACAATCAACAATTCAGTAGGAGTTTGTAGGTATGTTACGTCGCATGTTGGACAATGTTGTTTAGTGCACAAGGTTGCTTAAAGTTCTGGGGTAGACAGTCGAGCACTGGGATGCAGTACTTGTGTTTGTTGAAGCTGAAAAGTTAGATAGTGATTCCAGAAAAGATTGGCAACTGTCATTAACCTGTGATGAATTGCCAAAATTTGAAAAACTCGTGCAATTTCTGGGACATAGAACCAATGCACTAGCTGCAGCATTTAGTTCGAAAGCGAAAACTGTTTCTGGCTCTACCAATAAAATTCAAGGTAGTAGGCATATTTCAGTTTTTCAGGGTACTACACATGAGCATAAGTGTTTCAAATATACTGAAAACCACACTCTGTACAAGTGTCCTGAGTTTTTGGCCACCTCAGTCCAGGAGAGATATGCATTTGTTAAAGACAAATGGTTGTGTTTCAACTGTCTGGGCACTACTCACATGTCACGACAGTGCTGTTAATTAAAATGCAAGATATGTGAAGGACACCACAATACATTGTTACATGAAGAACCAGCATCAGATGAGCTTTCCAAACCTACACTAGCAAAGGTATCACCTCACCATTCAGTGCAGTCCTTCCCCTCGAAGGTGTTGTTGTCAACTGCATTAGTTCAGGTTCAGGACTGTAGAGGTAACTCAATCACATACTGTGCCTTATTTGACTCTGGCTGGTCATCTGAATATCTGTCGAGACTTCAGATTCGGCCAAAATGGTGGACGAAACAGCCCAACCTGCAGGTCAGAGACATGGTCATTCTAAAGGAAGAGCACATGCCGATCCTTCAATGGAGGCTGGGTCGCATCACTAACGTCTTCCAAGGCTCGGATGATTGTGTGCATTCAGTAGCTGTGCATACTGTTTTCGGAGAAGTTAAGCGACCAGTCGTCAAAACTGTGCCTTTGCCGTTCTAGTTTAATAAGTGACTCGCAGGTTGTATACCTTTCAACAATAGTCGGAGTGAAACAATTTCAAGTTTTTGGTGGATTGTTTGATAAGCCTCTTCTATGTTGTCAATTGTGGTGCTTTTTAATTGTAGTTTTTATTTAATTTTCAGGGGGATACACATAACGATGTCACAGAATAAATGATGCTAACAGAAGCGAGAAGGGAAGCTTTTTCATTGTTGTTATTGTACCAGCTCTGAAACATACAGGAATAACAATAATTCCACATGGCTTTGAGTATGTTAATTAAATATTTTGAATCGGTATACAAGGCAATTCGAGGCACGTCATCAGATAATAACTAACTATATTAGAAGCGACATAACTGAACTTTTTAACCATTGCTATTGTACCATTTCTCGGGGTGTACATGTAAGTAAACAAATCCATGTGAAATTTGAGACCCTGGTTATTTCAAGCACCTTATATTTCAAGAAATACTATATTTGTTTGTATCTTTATTACATATTATAAATTGTAAAAGTGACATTACATACATGTTAATTCCCTCGCAGATTATTAGAAAGTACCTATTACAATTCGTTCTAACCAAACATCAACGAACTCGGATACCAAGGCAATCCATATAGAAAACGAATATGATAATAACTATGTCCTGTCGCTTCTGTTAAACCACGGCCGTAGAAGAACATGTTTGGACACTCGCCTGGAAACTTGACTCCCTTGTTGTTTGGGTGCAGTTTGCCAAGTTACCGAGAATGTTGTGTTTTATTGGCGCTTCAGTTAGGGTGGTCGGACTCAAACTCCGCTCACTTCCTTTCCACTACGATAAAAACATATCAAAACAATTTTTTTTATCAATTTACGAAACATTTTCTTCGCTCACAAATTTAAGAAAAGGCTCCAGAATCTTTACTTACTTTATAAATTAGACAATGGAGAAAAGTAGAAGAAGTTTGAGTCCGACCGCACGGATTACAGCACCAAAAAGTACAACAGTTTCAGTAACTTGATAAACTACGGGCAAACGACAAGGGGGTCAAGCAAAATACATTGGTAGATAGGCGAATAGACAGACTTCAACGACCATGGTTACAATACACATACACACGCTTTTGTAAAATACCACAGTTAACCAGTAAGTCGTTGGTTCAATAGGCCGTAGACCTAAAGTGTGACAAAAACAAACATTTTTTAAGCCATATACTTTTAAAAAAATAAGATACCTATTGTTTCGAAAAAGAAATATAAGTAAAGTGTGATGTTGACAAAGATATCCCAGTGAAACTTAAATTCCAGATGTCGTCAGTTTTTTTGAGGAATTTTTTGAATTATCCTCGAACAATACAAAAACTACCTTCAGTTCTCTAATTAATTCTAGCAAAACGATACATCATTTCGAACTGAAATCAGCTCTATATAGAGTTGGGACACTGCTTAATCGAACCATATTTTTGTATTTGCAGAAATATGAAAAAAATATGCATTAACATTCCGTCTACAAAACCGATGCGCAGGAATTTCAGTGTTGGCAGTATAATTACAACTGCGATATTCAAAAATTAATTTCCCCAAAACTGTGTAATGTTGCCGTAAGTGACTATGCTAACCAAACTTATACACATACGTGCTTCTGAAATTGACCACTGTTAACATCCAGTAAGTCGTCACTTCTATAGTCCGTCCACCTTAAATGTGACATAAAACGCACATTTTTGAAGCCACATATCTAAAAAATAGTGTAATGTTTCCAAATCAGATATGTAAATATTATTAAAATATAATGTTGACAAACATATCCCACTATCAGATAATCTCCAGAGGTCGTCAGTTTTTTACAGGAATTTTTTGAATTATCCTCGAACAAGACAAAACTACATTGCCAAAAAACCAATATATAAAGCCATATATTTCAAAAACAACATATTGTTTCCAAACAAGATATTTTAATATTAGTAAACGGTTATGTTCACTAACATATCACACTATCAGTTAATTGTCAGAGGTCGTCAATTTTTTACAGGAATTTTTTTAATTATCCTCGAACAAGACAAAAACTACCTTCAGTTCTCTAATTAATTCTAGCAAAACGATAAATCATTTCGAACTGAAATCAGCTCTATATAGAGTTGGGACACTGCTTAATCGAACCATATTTTTGTATTTGCAGAAATATGAAAAAAAAAAATATATACATTAACATTCCGTCTACAAAACCGATGCGCAGGAATTTCAGTGTTGGAAGTACTATTACAACTGCGATATTCAAAATTTAATTTCCCCAAAACTGTGTAATGTTGCCGTAAGTGACTATGCTAACCAAACTTATACACATACGTGCTTCTGAAATTGACTACTGGTAACATCCAGTAAGTCGTCACTTCTGTAGTCCTTCCACCTTAAATGTGACATAAAACGCACATTTTTGAAGCAACATATTTAAAAAATAGTGTAATGTTTCCAAATAAGATATATAAATATTACTAAAGTATAATGTTAAAAAAATACTCCACTATCAGTTAATCTCCAGAGGTCGTCAGTTTTTTACAGGAATTTTTTTAATTATCCTCGAACAAGACAAAACTACATTGCCAAAAAACCAATATATGAAGCAATATATTTCAAAAACAACATATTGTTTCCAAACAAGATATTTAAATATTAGTAAACGGTTATGTTCACTAACATATCACACTATCAGTTAATTGCCAGGGGTCGTCAGTTGTTTACAGGAATTTTTTGAATTATCCTCGAACAAGACAAAAACTACCTTCAGTTCTCTAATTAATTCTAGCAAAACGATACATCATTTCAAACTGAAATCAGCTCCATTTAGAGTTGGCACACTGCTTAATCGAACCATATTTTTGTATTTGCAGAAATATGAAAATAATATGCATTAACATTATGTCTACAAAACCGATGCGCAGGAATTCAGTATTGGAAGTACAAATATAACTGCGATTTTCAAAATTTAATTTTTCCAAAACTGTGTCATGTTTCCGTAAGTGACTATGCTAACCAAACTTATACACATACGTGCTTCTGAAATTGACCACTGTTAACATCCTGTAAGTCGTCACTTCTATAGTCCGTCCACCTTAATTGTGACAAAACGCACATTTTTGAAGCCACATATTTCATAAACAATGTAATGTTTCCAAATCAGATATGTAAATATTATTAAAGTATAATGTTAACAAACATATCCCACTATCAGTTAATCTCCAGAGGTCGTCAGTTTTTTACAGGAATTTTTTGAATTATCCTCGAACAAGACAAAATTACATTGCCAAAAAACCAATATATGAAGCCATATATTTCAAAAACAACATATTGTTTCCAAACAAGATATTTAAATATTAGTAAACTGTTACGTTCACTAACATATCACACTATCAGTTAATTGCCAGAGGTCGTCAGTTTTTTAAAGGAATTTTTTTAATTATCCTCGAACAAGACAAAAACTACCTTCAGTTCTCTAATTAATTCTAGCAAAACGATACATCATTTCGAACTGAAATCAGCTCTACATAGATTTGGGACACTGCTTAATTGAACCATATTTTTGTATTTGCAGAAATATGAAAAAAATATGCATTAACATTCCGTCTACAAAACCGATGCGCACGGAATTTCAGTATGGGAAGTACAATTATAACTGCGATTTTCAAAATTTAATTTCCCCAAAACTATGTATTGTTTCCGTAAGTGACTATGCTAACCAAACTTATACACATACGTGCTTCTGAAATTGACCACTGTTAACATCCAGTAAGTCGTCACTTCTATAGTCCGTCCACCTTAAATGTGACATAAAACGCACATTTTTGAAGCCACATAACTAAAAAATAGTGTAATGTTTCCAAATCAGATATGTAAATATTATTAAAGTATAATATTGACAAACCTACCCCACTATCAGTTAATCTCCAGAGGTCGTCAGTTTTTTACAGGAATTTTTTGAATTATCCTCGAACAAGACAAAACTACATTGCCAAAAAACCAATATATGAAGCCATATATTTCAAAAACAACATATTGCTTCCAAACAAGATATTTAAATATTAGTAAACGGTTATGTCCACTAACATATCACACTATCAGTTAATTGCCAGGGGTCGTCATCGTCAGTTGTTTACAGGAATTTTTTGAATTATCCTCGAACAAGACAAAAACTACCTTCAGTTCTCTAATTAATTCTAGCAAAACGATACATCATTTCAAACTGAAATCCGCTCTATATAGAGATGGGACACTGCTTAATCGAATCATATTTTTGTGTTTGCAGAAATATGAAAAAAATATACATTAACATTCCGTCTACAAAACCGATGCGCAGGAATTTCAGTATTGGAAGTACAAATATAACTGCGATTTTCAAAATTTAATTTTTCCAAAACTGTGTCATGTTTCCGTAAGTGACTATGCTAACCAAACTTACACACATACGTGCTTCTGAAATTGCCAATGTTAACATCCTGTAAGTCGTCACTTCTATAGTCCGTCCACCTTAAATGTGACAAAACGCACATTTTTGAAGCCACATATTTCATAAACAATGTAATGTTTCCAAATCAGATATGTAAATATTATTAAAGTATAATGTTAACAAACATATCCCACTATCAGTTAATCTCCAGAGGTCGTCAGTTTTTTACAGGAATTTTTTGAATTATCCTTGAACAAGACAAAATTACATTGCCAAAAAACCAATATATAAAGCCATATATTTCAAAAACAACATATTGTTTCCAAACAAGATATTTTAATATTAGTAAACGGTTATGTTCACTAACATATCACACTATCAGTTAATTATCAGAGGTCGTCAATTTTTTACAGGAATTTTTTTAATTATCCTCGAACAAGACAAAAACTAACTTCAGTTCTCTAATTAATTCTAGCAAAACGATACATCATTTCGAACTGAAATCAGCTCTATATAGAGTTGGGACACTGCTTAATCGAACCATATTTTTGTGTTTGCAGAAATATTAAAAAAAATATACATTAACATTCCGTCTACAAAACCGATGCGCAGGAATTTCAGTATTGGAAGTACAAATATAACTGCGATTTTCAAAATTTAATTTCTCCAAAAGTGTGTAATGTTTCCGTAAGTGACTATGCTAACCAAACTTATACACATACGTGCTTCTGAAATTGACCACTGTTAACATCCAGTAAGTCGTCACTTCTATAGGCCGTCCACCTTAAGTGTGACATTAAACGCACATTTTTGAAGCCACATATTTCATAAACAATGTAATGTTTCCAAATCAGATATATAAATATTAGTAAAGTATAATGTTAACAAACCTACCCCACTATCAGTTAATCTCCAGAGGTCGTCAGTTTTTTACAGGAATTTTTTGAATTATCCTCGAACAAGACAAAACTACATTGCCAAAAAGCCAATATATGAAGCCATATATTTCAATAACAACATATTGTTTCCAAACAAGATATTTAAATATTAGTAAACGGTTATGTTCACTAACATATCACACTATCACTTAGTTGCCAGGGGTCGTCAGTTTTTTACATGAATTTTTTGAATTATCCTCTAACAATACAAAAACTACCTTCAGTTCTCTAATTAATTCTAGCAAAACAATACATTATTTCGAACTGAAATCAGCTCTATATAGAGTTGGGACACTGCTTAATCGAACCATACTTTTTATTTGCAGAAATGTGAAAAAAAATATGCATTAACATTCCGTCTACAAAACCGATGCGCACGGAATTTCAGTATTGGAAGTACAATTATAACTGTGATTTTCAAAGTTTAATTTCCCCAAAACTATGTATTGTTTCCGTAAGTGACTATGCTAACCAAACTTATACACATACGTGCTTCTGAAATTGACCACTGTTAACATCCAGTAATTCGTCACTTCTATAGTCCGTCCACCTTAAATGTGACATAAAACGCACATTTTTGAAGCCACATATCTAAAAAATAGTGTAATGTTTCCAAATCAGATATGTAAATATTATTAAAATATAATGTTGACAAACATATCCCACTATCAGATAATCTCCAGAGGTCGTCAGTTTTTTACAGGAATTTTTTTAATTATCCTCGAACAAGACAAAACTACATTGCCAAAAAACCAATATATAAAGCCATATATTTCAAAAACAACATATTGTTTCCAAACAAGATATTTTAATATTAGTAAACGGTTATGTTCACTAACATATCACACTATCAGTTAATTATCAGAGGTCGTAAATTTTTTACAGGAATTTTTTTAATTATCCTCGAACAAGACAAAAACTACCTTCAGTTCTCTAATTAATTCCAGCAAAACGATACATCATTTCGAACTGAAATCAGCTCTATATAGAGTTGGGACACTGCTTAATCGAACCATTATTTCGTATTTGCAGAAATAAGAAAAAAATATGCATTAACATTCCGTCTACAAAACCGATGCCCAGGAATTTCAGTATTGAAAGTACAATTATAACTGCGATTTTCAAAATTTAATTTCCCCAAAACTATGTAATGTTTCCGTAAGTGACTATGCTAACCAAACTTATACACGTACGTGCTTCTGAAATTTACCACTGTTAACATCCAGTAAGTCGTCACTTCTATAGTCCGTCCACCTTAAATGTGACATAAAACGCACATTTTTGAAGCCACATATTTCATAAACAATGTAATGTTTCCAAATTAGATATATAAATATTAGTAAAGTATAATGTTGACAAACAAACCCATTATCATTTAATCTCCAGAGGTCGTCAGTTTTTTACAGGAATTTTTTGAATTATCCTCGAACAAGACAAAACTACATTGCCAAAAAACCAATATATGAAGCCATATATTTCAAAAACAACATATTGTTTCCAAACAAGATATTTAAATATTAGTAAAAGGTTATGTCCACTAACATATCACACTATCAGTTAATTGCCAGGGGACGTCAGTTTTTTACAGGAATTTTTTGAATTATCCTCGAACAAGACAAAAACTACCTTCAGTTCTCTAATTAATTCTAGCAAAACGATACATCATTTCGAACTTAAATCAGCTCTATATAGAGTTCGGACACTGCTTAATCGAACCATATATTTGTATTTGCAGAAATATGAAAAAAATATACATTAACATTCCGTCTACAAAACCGATGCGCAGGAATTTCAGTATTGGAAGTACAATTATAACTGCGATTTTCAAAAATTTATTTCACATAAAGTTAACGAATGTTGCCGTATGTGAATATAATATCCTAACTTTGCACATACATGCTTCTACTAAGTAAAAAATAATTTTTTGTTAATATTTTTGCATTTCTATGTAACAACGAGCTGGGACTTCGTGTTGGTATTATTTATGAAAACTCGTAAACTCTGTGCGAGTATTTATTAGTTGTTACTTCGCACGAATAGTTAATGCCGTCTGTTTTTTTCTTTCATTTTAGTCATAATTAGTTGTTTCCATAATTTTTGTCAGTTTTATGTATATGTAATTTTATTTTGCGCATTTGTATGAAAAATATTTAAGTGTAAGAGAAGGCTACATGCCGTATCGTCGTGTCAAAGTGTTTAAACTGTTTTGTAATTTGTTCATAACTTTTTTGAATTCTGTGTTTTTGAACTTGTACTTGTTAGATTTATGAGAATGCCTGCATAGCTATAATCTTGCCATCTCAAGTAAAACATATATAAATAAAATCATGCCATTGTGCGTCAAAAATGATCATTGATTCGTTTGCCTGTATAAAGGATTGTGATTTGTATCCTACTCTATTTCCGTTTATTCCAGAGTAAACATTTTCGACATGATAGTTGTCTTTCGTATGTTGTCGCCAAGATCAGGCTATCCCTCCACCCTCTCCAAATATTTCCCTCTGCCATTCAGTAAGGATAGCCTCAGTCTGCCCACCCTCCAACATCTGCTCCAGAAAACTTTTTATGGCCTGGGTATGCTGGGGTAATGTGACCTTGCCTAGCCAACAGCAATTCGAACCTCTTGGGGTGCGCTGGCAAACAAAAAATGCCTGGCTTTCAAAGGAGGCTCTCGGCCGAGATGGTGGCCTTTGTTGTGTCAGGGTGGCAGATAGATTTATGACCTTCTATTCCGTTCTTTTCACCAGCGGAATGCAGTTTGGATGCTTCCATCACAATTGCTTTCTCTGCATCTTGTGTTGTTTACTTGTGGTAATATTTTCACTTAGGGCAGTTTGTATATTTTATGAATAGCTTCTACTTCTCGATAAAAGCAGAAATGCGAAATCTGATTCACAATTTTAATTTACATCTCACGTAAAATATTTACGCAATGGTTGTTTTCAGAAAAGCCAAAATATCACAAAAATTG
>PNEQ01091506.1:0-11005 GCA_003012365.1 Medauroidea extradentata | reverse complement strand
CTACATGTAAATAAAACACTATGAAGTAAGTACTGGCACTCAGGGTTTAAAACATTTTGAAATTTATTTGGGCTGAAAATTAAAGAAAAAAAATGCTGACTTGATTAAAATTAAACTTGAAAGAAGGTAATGAAAATGAAATTATTGCTGTAAGGTTATTACCACATCCTTTACACATAAAATTAATAAAATACTGATTTAAATACTTCAAAATAATCATAAATTAATCCAGAAGTAAGCATTAATAATTGCAAGTACAAATCGAAATGTATGGCCTGTTTTAAAACTGTAGAATCAGAAAAGATATCTTAGGTTCAAAATTTAGGTAGTTCCGAAACTGTTACTGAAAATTTATCACACTTATACACAAACATACTCTTTAACACTTGGAATTGTCCGCGGCTGTAGCTCATTCTCCTTTGAGCGGTAGGCAAAAAGATTCTAAGAAAAATCAGGTCTCGTGGTCTTGGTACTGTCAAAATTAGATTTAAAGCCTAATAAATATTCTGAGAAAAATGATATATATAACTTACAGTGACAAGGCTTGTGACATAAAAGTATCTAGATGGTGTCATACCACAGCAATGTTATAGCATCACTAGTGTTACCCATGCCTGGCTCTTCAAAACTCTTGTGCACTAAAAAAAAAACTATCTTCGAGAACAATCAGTGCTTCTACCAAACGTTCATGTCCCGCCTCAACATAACACTTCATCTTGGCCACTCATAAATCTAAAATAAAATTTAGGCTGGTGCTCAAATATAAAAATTAACAGAGCGATTCAAAAACACACAATTCCTGTATGGTAGATGGGCCAAGATTCCTTTCTTACTCTCCAACCCCTTAAAATTCGGCTATTTCTCAAGCCACATTGTTGTTAGCCTAAATAAGCATCTGGGGCTGAGATTATATCAAAATCATAATGCTAAAATTAAACATAAAAAAACTAAAAGCAGAACCAAAATAATACATTAGAAATTAATAAAAATAAAATAAAATTAAAATTATGTTATAGGATGTGAAACATATAAAAAAAATTAATAAAATAACTTATCTAGTTCACCAGGTAGGAGCATATACATTAACTAACCTAATATTCCAAAGAGAAATAAGTACATTAAAAAAAAGTATTCAGCAAACAAAAATCTGAAAATCTGAAATTTTAACACAAATCAAAGAGAAATAAAAACAGAGAAAGTACAAATTACACAGATCAAATATTTCACTCATAAAAATATTAACTTTCTATAGCCAAATGCTATACCTCTGATTTAAATAGCATATAATATTATTAATTGAAATGAATTTAGTTAAGTTAGAGAGGGCTACGCTTAACGTTATCTACTTAACTAGTACTCAACAGTTAATTTCGGAAAAAAACAATAAATGCTTTCCGTTGCTGTTTATAATTGAAGCATGTAATAATATAATGTTCAGATAATAAGAAGAAAAATTAATTGTTAAACATAGTAACTATTTTAAAACAATGGTTTATAGTTAAGAATGTTTTAGTATAATGAACAACCTGAACACCTAATCGATATTACTTGTCCACAGTGATTGCCCTAACCTAAATTAAACTAAGAAAAACTAAACTAAACTAACCTAACCTAAACTAAACTAAACTCAACTGACCTGACCTGACCTGACCTGACATGACCTGACCTGACCTGACCTAACCTAACCTAACCTAACCTTACCTAACCTGAACTGACCTAACCTAACCTAACTTTACCTAACCTAACCTAACCTAACATAACCTAACCTATCGTATCGTACCGTATCGGATGGTATCGTATCGTATCATATCGTAACTTAATATAACCTAACCTAACTAACCTAACCTAAGCTAACCTATTGCATCGTATCATATCGTAACCTAACCTTACCGTAACCTAACCTAATCTAACGTATCATACCATATCGTAACCTAACCCTAACATAACCTAACTAAACCTAACGTATCGTATCGTAACCTAACCTAACATATCGTATTCGTATTGTATCGTAAACTAACCTAACATATCGTATCGTATTGTATCGTAAACTAACCTAACATATCGTATCGTATTGTATTGTACCATAACCTATCCTAACCTATCGTATCATATCGTATCGTAACCTAACCTAACCTAATTTAACCTAACCTAACGTATCGTATCATATGGTACCAAAACCTAACCTAACCTAACAAATCGTATTGTATCATATCGTAACATAACCTAACCTATCATATCGTATCGTATCCTAACCTAACATATTGTATCGTAATTTAACATAAAATAATGTATCGTATCGTATTGTATCTTAACCTAACCTCACTAACCTAACCTAACCTTATCTAACATATCCTAACCTAATGTATCATAACCTAACCTAACATATCGTATCGTATTGTAACCTAACCTAACCTTACCTAACCTAACCTATGGTATCATATCGTATCGTATCGTTACCTAACCTAATCTAACCTAACGGAACGTATTGTATCGTATCCTAACCTAACATATTGTATCGTAACCTAACCTAACATAATGTATCGTATCGTATTGTATCGTATCGTAACCTAACCTAACCTAACCTAACCTAACCTATCGTATCGTATTGTTTCGTAATGTATCGAATCGTATCCTAATGTATCGTAACCTTACCTAACCTATCGTATGTCATCATTTCGTAACATTACCTAACCCTACATTACCTAACCTAACCTTACCTAACCTAACCTATCGAATTGTATCATATCGTATCCTATCCTAACCTAACCTATCGTATCGTATCGAAACCTAACCTAACATATCGTATCGTATCGTATCCTAACCTAACATATTGTATCGTATCCTAACATAAAATAATGTATCGTATCGTATTGTATCGTATTGTATCATAACCTAACCTCACTAACCTAACCTAACATTATCTAACATAACCTAACCTAATGAATCATAACCTAACCTAACGTATTGTATCGTATTGTAACCTAACCTAACCTTACCTAACCTAACCTATGGTATCATATCGTATCGTATCGTTACCTAACCTAATCTAACGTAACGGAACATATTGTATCGTATCCTAACCTAACATATTGTATCGTAACCTAACCTAACATAACGTATCATATCATATTGTATCGTATCATAACCTAACCTAACATAACATAACCTAACCTAGCCTAGCCTAGCCTAGCATAGCCTAGCCTAGCCTAACCTAACCAAAACTAACCTAACTTAACCAAACCTAGCATAACCTAACCTAACCGAACCTAACCTAACCTAACGTAAACTAACCTAACCTAACCTAACCTAACCTAATCTTAGCTAAGCTAACCTAACCTAACCTCACCTAACCTAAGCTAACCTAACCTAAGCTAAGCTAAGCTAACCTAACCTTACCTAAGCTAAGCTAAGCTAACCTAACCAAACCTAACCAAACCTAACCAAACCTAACCTAACATAACCTAACCTTGATCTTGACCTTGACCTTAAACCTAACCTAACCTTGACCTTTGACCTTGACACTGACATTTGATCCTAACCTAACCTAACACTGACCCTGACCCTGACATTTGACCCTACCTAACCTTACCTTGACCCTGACCCTTGACCATTGACCTTGATCTTGACCTTCTACCTAACATAACCTAGACCCTTGACCTTTGACCCAGACCTGGACCTTTAAACTAACAATGACCTTTGACCCTGACCTTGACCCTTGACCTTGAACTTTGACCCTGACCCTTGAACTCGACATTTGACCCTGACTTTTGACCCTTGAAACTTGACCTTTGACCCTGACTCTGACATTTGACCCTGACCTTGACCTTTAACCTAATCTTACCTTGACCTTTGTCCTCGATGCTGACTTTTGACCCTGACCTAACCTAACCTTGGCCCTGACACTAGACCTTGATATTTGACGTGACCCTTGACCTTGATATTTGACCCTGACCTTGTCCTTTAACATAACCTAACCTTGACCTTGACCCTTGACCCTAACCTTTGACCCTGACTAACCTAACTTTGATCATGTTCCTTGACCTTTATCTTGACATTTGAATATGACCATGACCTTGACCTTTGACTTTTGACCATGACCTTTGACCCTTACTCTGACCTTTACCCCAAACTTGACCATTATCCTAACCTTACCTTGACCTTTGACCTTGACCTTGACCCTGACATTGACCCTGACCTTTAACCTAACTTTGACCTAGAAATGGACCCATGATCTTTGACTGTGACCCTTGACCTTGGCCCTGACACTGACCTTGACTATGACCTTTTACCTAACCTAACCTTGACCTTGACCCTTGACCTTGAATTTTGACCCTGAACTAACCTAACCTTGACCCTTACCCTTGACTTTGACCCTGACCTTGACCTTTAACCTAAACTTGACCTTTTCTTTGACCCTGAACTTTCCCTTTAACCAAACCTCACCTTTGACCTCGACCCTGACCCTTGACCCTGAGCCTTAAACTTTGACCCTGACCTTGACCCTGACCTTCTCCTTATCCCTGATGTTGACCCTTGCCCTTTGACCATGAACTTTAAACAACCTTGACCTTGACCTTTGACCCTGACCTTTAACATAACCTTACCTTGATTGTTTACCATGACCTTGACCTTAAACCTTACCTAACCTTGACCTTTGATCCTGAACTTGACACTGACCTTTGACCCTGACACTTGACATTTGACCCTAATGTATTTGATCGTAACTAAATGTAACCTAACATATCGTATCATATTGTAACCTAACCTAACCTAATGTATCGTATTGTATTGTAACCTAACCTAACCTTACTCATGTATCGTATCGTAACCTAACCTAACCTAATGTATCGCACTGTATCATTACCTAACCTAAAGAATCGTATCGTAACCTAACAATACCCAACCTGACGTATCATATTGTATCATAACCTTACCTAACCTAATGTATCGTATCGTAACCTAACCTAACCTAAACTAACCTAACATAATGTATCGTATTTAATCATATTGTAACATAACCTAACCTAACCTAACAAATCGCATTGTATCATATTGTAACCTAATGTAAACTTTCATATCATATCATATTGTAACCTAACCTAACATAGCCTTACCTAACCTAACCTAACTTTACCTAACCTAACCTAACTTATGGTATCGTATTGAATCATAACCTAACCTTAACTAACCTATCATATCGTATCGTATCGTTACCTTACATAACCTAAACTAACCTAACATATCGTAACCTAACATAACCTAACATATCGTATCGTATTGTAACCTAATTTTACCTAACCTAACCTATCGTATCTTACCGTATCGTATGGTATCATATCATATCGTATTGTATTGTATTGTAAACTAACCTAACCTAACCAAACCTAACCTAACTTATCGTATCATATCGTATTGTATCGTAATGTATCGTATCGAAATGTATCGTATCATAATGTATCGTAACCTAACCTAACCTATTGTATCGTATCGTTTCGTAACATTAACTAACCTTACATTACCTAACCTAACTTTACCTAACCTAACCTATTGAATCGTATCATATCGTATCATATCCTAACCTAACCTAACATATCGTATCGTATTGTAACATTACATAGCATATCGTATCGTATTGTATCGTATCATAACCTAACCTAAACAAACCTAACCTAACATAACTTACATAACCTAACCTAACCTAATGTATCGTTTCATAACCTAACCTAACCTCTCTTATCATATCGTATCGTAATCTAACCTAACCTAAACTAACCTTACCTAACGTATCGTATCATATGGTAACCAAACCTAACCTAACAAATCGTATTGTATCATATCGTAACATAACCTAACCTATCATATCATATCCTAACCTAACATATTGTATCGTATCCTAACATAAAATATTATATTGTATCGTATTGTATCGTATTGTATCGTAACCTAACCTCACTAACCTAACCTAACCATATCTAACATAACCTTACCTAAGGTATCATAACCTATCCTATCGTATCGTATTGTAACCTAACCTAACCTTACCTAACCTAACCGATGGTATCATATCGAATAGTATCGTTACCTAACCTAATGTAACCTTACGGAACATATTGTATCGTATCCTAACCTAACACATTGTATCGTAACCTAACCTAACATAACGTATCGTATCGTATTGCATCGTATCGTAACCTAACCTAACCAAACCTAACCTAACCTATCATATCGTATTGTTTCGTAATGTATCGTATCGTATCGTAAAGTATCGTAACCTTACCTAACCTATCGTATTTTATCATTTCGTAACATTACCTAACCCTACATTACCTAACCTAACTTTACCTAACCTAACTTTACCTAACCTAACCTAACCTATCGAATCGTATCATATCGTATCCTATCCTAACCTAACCTAACCTATCGTATCGTATCGTAACCTAACCGAACATATCGTATCGTATTGTAACCTAACCTAACATATCCTAACCTAACCTAACATAACCTAACCTAACCTTGATCTTGACCTTGACCTTTGACCTTGACACTGACCTTTGATCCTAACCTAACCTAACACTGACCCTGACCCTGACCTTTGACCCTACCTAACCTAACCTTGACCTGGACCCTGACCCTGACCTTTGACCCTCACCTCTGACCCAGACCTTTAACCTAACCTTAACCTTTGACCCAGACAATTCACCCTGACCTTTAAACTAACCTTGACCCTTGACCCTGACCTTGACCTTTGGCCCAGACCTTGACCTTTGACCCTGACTCTGACATTTGACCCTGACTATGACCTTTAACCTTACTCTGACCTTGACCTTTAATCTAACCTTGACCTGTGACACTTGACTATTGGCCTTGATTACGACCTTGACTGTGACCTTGACTCTAAACTGACCTTTCACCTTTGCCCCAGACCTTTAACCTAACCTAACATTGACCTTTGACTCTGACCTTGACCTTTGATCCTGACCATGACATTATCATCCTTACCTAACCTTGACCTTGACCTTAAACCTTACCTTGACCTTTGATCCAGACCTTGACATTTTACCCTTACCTAACTTAACCTTGACATTGATCTTAACATTTGACCCTGATCTTGACCTTTGACCCTGACACTTGACCTTTGATTTTGACCTTTGACCCTTACTCTGACCTTTACCCGAATTTTGACCATTAACCTAACCTTACCTTGACTTTGACCCTGACCTAGACCCTGACCTTTAATCTTACCTTGACATTTACCCTGTCCTGACCATTGACCTTGACCCTTGACCTTTTATCCTGATTTTGACAATTACCCTGACCCTGACCTTTAACCTAACCTAACCTTGACCTTTGACCCTGACATTTGACCCTGACCTTTAACCTTATCTTGTACTTTGACTTTGACCATTACCTTTGACCCTAACCTGACACTTACCCTAACCTTTGACCCTGACCCTGACATTTGACCCTGACCCAGACCTTTGATTCTGACCTAACCTAACCTTCACCTATGACATTTGACCCTTACCTTACCTAACCTAACCTTGACCCTCACCCTTGACCTTTTACCCTGAAATATTAAAATAACCTTGACATTTGACCCTGACCCTGACCTTGACCTTTAACATAACCTAACATTGACCTTGACTTGGGCCTAACCTAACCTTGACCCTGACTTTGACTTTTAACCTAACCTAATCATGATGTTTGACCCTGAGTTTTGACCTTGGCCCTGACACTGACCTTGACAATGACCATTTACCTAACCGAACCTTGACCTTTACCCTTGACCTTGAATTTTGACCCTGAACTTACCTTACATTGACCCTGACCCTTGACCTTGACATTTGACCATTGACCTTGACCTTTGGACCTGACCCTTGACATTTGACACTTTCTATGACCTTTGACCCTGATATTGACCTTTAACCTAACCTTGACCTTGACTTTTTCATTGTCTGTGACCTTGCCCTTTAACCTAACTTTGACCTTGACCCTGACCTTTGACCCTGTCCCTTAACCTTTGACCCTGTCCCTTAACCTTTGACCTTGTCCCTTAACCTTTGACCCTGTCCCTTACCTTTGACCCTGACCTTGTATCTGACCTTGACCCTTGCCCTTTGACCCTGAACTTTAACCTTACGTTGACCTTGACAATTGAACCAGACCTTTAACATAACCTAACCTTGACTTTTGACACTGATCTTGACATTTAACCTAACCTAACATTGACTTTTAACCTAACCTAACCTTGACCTTTGACCCTGATTTTGACCATGACCTTTGACCCTGACACTTGACCTTTGACCCTAATGTATTGTATCGTAACTAAACATAAGCTAACATATTGTATCATATTGTAACCTAACCTAACCTAATGTATCGTATTGTATTGTAACCTAACATAACCTTACTCATGTATTGTATTGTATCCTAACCTTATGTATCGTACTGTATCATAACCTAACCTAATCTTACCTAACCAAATGTATTGTATCGTAACCTAACAATACCCAACCTGATGTATCATATCGTATCATAACCTTACCTAACCTAATGTATCGTATTGTAACCTAACCTAACCTAAACTAATCTAACCTAATGTATCGTATTGTATGGTAACATAACCTAACCTAACCTAACAAATCGTATCGTATCATATCGTAACCTAACCTAACATAGCCTAACCTAACCTAACCTAACTTTACCTAACCTAACGTATGGTATCGTATCATAACCTAACCTAACCTAACCAATAGTATCATATCGTATCATATCGTAACCTAACCTAAGCTAACCTAACCTAACATATATCGTATCATATGGTAACCAAACCTAACCTAACCTAACAAATAGTATTGTATCATATAGTACCATAACCTAACCTATCATATTGTGTCATATCTTAACCTAACCTAACATATTGTAGCGTAACCTAACATAAAATAATGTATCATATTGTATTGTATCGTATTGTATCGTAACCTAACACCACTATCAGAACCTAACCTTATCTAACCTAACCTAACCTTACGTATCATAACCTTACCTAACCTAACCTAATGTATCGTATTGTATTGTAACCTAACCTAACCTTACCTAACGCAATGTATCGTATCATATCGTATCGTTACCTAACCTAATCTAACCTAATGGAATGTATCGTATCGTAACCTAACCTAACATATTGTATCATAACCTAACATAATGTATCATATTGTATTGTATCGTATCGTAACCTAACCTCACTAACCTAACCTAACCTAATCTTATCTAACCTAACCTAACCAAACGTAAAATATCGTAACCTAACCTAACCTAACATATTGTATCGTATTATAACCTAACCTTACCTAACCTAACCTAACCTATCGTATCGTACTGTATCGTATGATATCGTATCATATCGTATTGTATCGTATCGTAACCTAACCTAACCTATCGTATTGTATCGTATTGTATCTTAATGTATCGTATCGTATCGTAATGTATCGTAACCTAACCTATTGTATCGTATCGTTTCGTAACATTAACCTCACATTACCTAACCTAACTTTACCTAACCTAACCTATCGAATCGTATCATATCATATCCTAACCTAACCTAACATATTGTATCGTATCGTAACCTAACCTAACATATCGTATCGTATTGTAACCTAACCTAACCTTATCTAACCTAACCTAACCTATAGTATCGTATTGTATCCTAACCTAACGTAACCTTATGTATCGTATCGTATCGTAACCTAACCTACCTAACCTAACATAACCTAATCTAACATAACCTAACCTAACCTAACAAAACATAATATAACCTAACCTAACCTAACGTACCCTACCCTAACCTAACCTAACATACCCTCACCTACCCTAACCTAACTTACACTACCCTACCCTAACCTAACCTAAGTTAACCTAACATAACCTACCCTAACATAAACTAACCTACCCTACCCTAACCTAACCTAACCTAACCTAACCTTACCTTACCTAACGTAACCTGGAAATTTTAAAAAACTCATGCAATTTACCACAATGTGCTATAAAACATGAGTAGAATGTACTACAGTTGTGTTACAATGTACCACAAACCTACATTGCTGTACTATAATTATGGTACCTTAGCCTACAAATATGTCACATGTACCATAGTTATGGTACAATGTACTATAAATATGCAACATCTGTACTATAACTATGGTACATTGTACGATATACCCACCTAGTGTATTGTAGTACAGTGTAATATATTCTTACCAAGTGTACCATAAATGTAGTACTGTGTTCTGTATGCTAGCTCAGTATCACATGTTTTTTTCACCCCTTTATTCTGGCACTGCTTCATTCTTACTTCTACTGCTATTTAGAAACAATAGAAAAGATCAATAGTCTTCTGTTTATTTTTCATAAACTATCATGTTTCTGTAAATTCATTTTCTTTTTCGTATGTTATTTTCAGACTTGCTTCTAGCTTTTGCAATTTAATTGTAGTCCTAGGAAAAGATTATTCTAATTACTCTCGCGAGAACACCTGTTGAATAATTTATGTGATAAGTAATGAAATTAATTCGGAATTCTCGTGACTAATAAAAGGAGGAAGCATTAATTTATTTTTGAATGTGTACTTTCTATTTTGCATAATATTTTATTGTTCTCTAAACTCTCTTACATAATCTAGAAGTATTTATTCAGTGATATAATTTTAGTAAATATTGGTGGTCTTATTCACTAATTATAGAATTGTTTCTTGATCTATCTTGTCTCGTTGTACATGCAGTTGGTGTTTGCTTCTAAAAGTATGTCCAACTATTCCAGTTTCTCATGTTTATTATTCGAATTAAGTACAGAGGCACTGAGGATTATATCCCTTCAGAAAATGATCTCTTTGCGATCCAATTCATTTAGCCCACGGTCGTAGAAGAACAGGTCTTGACACTCGCCTATGTACCAGTGTTATGGAGTTGACCACTCTATGACTGAATACGACACTAGCAATGAAGTGTTG
>PNEQ01091504.1:0-18231 GCA_003012365.1 Medauroidea extradentata | reverse complement strand
GACGTCACCAAATACATCTCACTGACGATACTACGTGTCAGTTCTGTGGAGGTGTTGACACTGCTATACATCGTATCACCATGTGCGACCATGCTATACCGATCTGGCGATGGTGCGTGTCCCATGTGACACGGCTGATTCATGACAGAGACGTTTCCGATGTACAACTCCTACACTGTGACTTTTACGCCTTTCCTTCGATTCGTAGACGTGCTGCTCACTGGATTATCCTGCATGCTATCCACTTTTTGATTGATGCATTACCCACCGTCTCGACACCCGATTTCATCTCGGTCCTCCGTGAAGACAGATGGAACATGGCTCGGAGAGGTACGTTACAACAGTGGTTCGGGAGACATTTATTTTTCTTCTAAAATCTTGCTCCATGTTACTAAGAATGTAGTGATGTGTTATTAACTTGTGTGACATTACACGAATCCGTGTCACTTGCCACAATGACTGTGGCCGCCTTACCAGTGCTTTTGTGCTCTCTTCTTCAAGACATAGTTAAGAACTCATGACACAATGTCGAAAATGTTTTCAGTTGCGCATTCACATGATTTCCTGTTTGTGTTCCAGACTGTCCTTTGATGTACCACTCTAATGTAACCATACCCTTGATAATAAAACCAGAAATGTAATAAAAAATTCTTTTTTTTTTCTTTTTTTTTTTAAAGAAAAAATAAGTTGGTTGAGCGGCCGACTTTGGTGCGAGGGGTTCTAGGTTCGATTCCCAGGTCAGGCTGGGTGTTAATTTGTATTTGTCTATTGGGTCTCAAACCTTGTCAACATACAAGTTGTCAAACGAAAATTGTTGGGGTCACTCGAAATATGTCAAACCTAAAGGAGGGAATGGTTGGTGCAGTGTTGATGCGGAAAATTCCGCATCACCGCTGCACCAAACATTTTTTATAAAAAAAAAGTGGCCCTGTGGTTAGAGGCGTTAGGGTGCTAGTTCCTTCGAAATATTAATTTTAAAGTTCGATTCGTCACAAAAACGCGAAATTTTTTAATATGTAGTATAATATGTACGCTATATTCTAGCGTTGACGAGTCGTAAGTAAATTAACTTTCAAAAGGTATTTCTATGATTATATATATATGGTTATACAGACTTTTTGTTCTTGCAGTATGTTTGAGCTCTGACTATTTATTAAGACGCGCATATACATAATCGGCTTATTAAATTTCCTACGAAGTGTTGTAATTAAATATTGTTCGGCGAGTTGCTAGCAGCTATTAATGTCGAGAGTTGTTCAGAAACGAAACATAGTGCCAACACACTACACAGAAAATATTCCGTGCAAATAGTTTCGAAAATATTCTTTATTTTACTTAATAAGAATCCCAACATCAGCGAGTTACTTTCTTACCGACTAAAATATTAAATTATTTAACTTACAAGAGTAATATTTAGACCAAAAGTTCTTTTTCATGTAACTTTTTCGTAGCAATTTCAAGTATTTATTTTTGTACAGTTGGCTGTTAACTGTAAGTTAAGATGGTTGAGAAAAATGCTAGAGGGGGAAGTCGATAACCCGAACTTTGCCGAAGTGAAGAGGTGACTTATCGACCATACACTTAGAATACCAATTTTGTGTGTTTTCTTTCACGATCGTTCGGGGCGTGGTTTCGCGGGATCGAAATCGAAAGATTACGATTGACTTCTCGAGAAACTTAGAATAAAGTCCCTGCCCTCACCCAGGACACATTATCGTAAATAAACATTAATTATGATAGAATAAAAATATATAAAATACAACTTAAAAAACATACCAGTATTAAGGGAAAAAAGAATATGAAAATACAAGCTTTACAAGGTATGCACAACATGATAATTAATACACAAAGTATAATTTTAATTCTAAAAGTGAGAATTACGATATCCTCCCAATGAATACAATGGATGTGCCTTTATATGTGCCTTCAGCTTCTTTAAGATTATGATTTTAATTGCCTTTCTGCAGTTTGGCTGCTGCCTGTGGCAGGATATCTCTTCTCTTACTGTGTCCTCTACTCCCCTTTCAGTCAACCTATTACAATCTCACTCGCCCTTTTTTTTAATTCCTTCACTCCTACTTACCAAATACGAACACCTGTTTTAGTTCACTCTCTCTATTATAGTTCTGTTCACCATGGAGTTATTTCCTCTCTTAGTTCACTTCACAACCCTCTGAATCTTGCATTTGTGATCCCTACTTCCCTCGTAAAGTCCTCTTTGAATCCTGTTTTCCAGTTGTAACCATTGAACCTCTCACCACCACTAACGTGGCATATCTGATTTATCCTCGCAATTGGGCTACTACCTGGTGGAAAGTGGACTCTTCCCCATCCCTACAATACTAACCTTTCAGACCCTTCCTAAACTTTTGCATCCCTCACTGTCACTAATTCATCTTGCAGAACATTTCACTCACTTATCACCCTCACAAGCATAAATTGTCTACCTCTCTCTGTTCTCATCCACAACCTCTGCATCTTTTCACTGTCAGTCCATATCCCCTTAAATGCTTCCTTAGTTAGCTTGCAGAGCAACCTTCCCCAACAACCTCCACTATTTATCACCTTGTACAACCTGACCAGTCTGTCTATTTTCGTCCTGTCCTTCAGTGGTTTACATCTCATTTCCTTTATCACCACTGTAGGTCTAAATTTCCTTTCCTTCTCACAATCGTACTTCTGCCTTTTCCATTTAATCATTGCCCATTTTGTTGCCCTTCTCTACACCTTCTCTAGTTATTGATCCATATGTGCACAAGGAGCCTTTTCGTAATCGACTAAACATAAATCTACTTGACACAAGCAGGAGTCACGGAAAGGGGTAAACAGGCCCGGATATCTCCGATGAAGCTGGTATGACATGTCTCGCACGACAGTGGCATGCAAAGACTATCTTACCAACAACTCGCCCTGAATATTGGGCACCTGGACTCCCTTACGTAAATCATAGGTAGCAACTAAGGAATGTTCGGATATAAGGGTCTCGCACTCTTAAGGCCAAGTCGCAGGAAGGTAATAATTAATACACTTAATGTTCGCTGTGGTTATTATTGCAAAACATATTGTACACCCACACATACACTCAAATGGTGGCATAAATTAAGCAGCTCCAGACCTAAACCCATTTGGTGAGCAACACAGAAACAAAAGGCCCAAGGACGAACTAATAATGAAGAATGAAGTTAATCCCCTGGGCGTAATAAATGGCAGTGGTCGAGAGGCATCTCTGGCCTAATAATAGAGATACGTGAAAATGTTACAGTTTGAGACAATGGCTATTGATACACTGAAGGTGAGACAAAGAGAGGATGGTGCCCAGAGCGAAATGGAGTCGATTGCCTCGGAATACCTCGAACCGCCAACTGACGAGTGCTTGCCACGCAAACTGCATCGTTCAGTAAAAGCATGGCAAACACCTGTCGAGAACACAAAACCCTGAACAGACATGGTGGGTAAGAGCCCGAAATATTTTAAATACTAATTCTTGCTGATTAATGTTCGATAATCTATTCTGAAAATGTTAATGGGAGTTACATGTGACGGTTATAGAATAAATGGATAAGGAAAATTACTAAACTACAATTAAAATTCGTGGGTTTCGAAAAATTATGAAATAATTAAATAAAAGAACATTCACTGCAAAGTTGGCTGCATGGACGAGTCAATTAACGATGCCTGGCACAGGAATGTTCCTGCAAAACTTGAGGTAAAAACGAAATTTTACGCTTAAGACACAATTAACATAAAACAAGGTTGCCCCTGACCGTCCATTAATGCTACCCCTTGGCACATTATCCATGTTCACGTAATTCACCTCTCAGCATGGAAATGAGCACTATTTACTAAAGTGTTTATGATGTGATTCCTGGTGAACTGAGCACTTTGCGACCATCTGCTGGACATTTATATGGGCTGATACACATACTGATGTCACATGTTATGACATAGGCGGCGTCTGTATGCCGCTGTCTTGTAGAAACATGCTGTCTGGTGCATTCCTAAATGATGAGGATGGTACTGCCATCCCTGCTCATTCCGAAACAAGTGGAATGTTGCACATGACAGCTTTCAGTAGAAAGAAGATGCAGAATGGCCTTCTCCAAACATCCCCCCCTCTGTGCACCATGACACTGCAATTGCCTAACCTGCAGTAGGGGAAACTCCATTGGTGGACTGGCCACATTCGGAAGTGGTACCTCCTTGGCTGCAGTGGCTGGGCGAATGTGCAGCGCAGCTGCGGCTGTTGTCTGAAATTTCGGGGCATCAGGACAGAGGAGTACCAGGGTTGCACCCTGTTACATGAACGTGAGGATCGACGGGGATTCTGAGGGCCTCGCAATCCCGTTGGTAATCCCCAGGGTCTAGACTGTCCAGAAGCAGCCGCAGACGCTGCCACAGAGCTGGGTCCTGGATGGCTGTTGCAGGGAGGGGCAGTGTGCACACACGGTATCCCTTCTCTTGCAGTGCTGGTGTCAGGCTGACACCCGTGTCGTACAGCTGGTAGCCTTCATCCAGTGGCAACTGAGCAGAAGCAATGCTGGTCCTTCCTTGGGGCTCCACATGAACAGGAGGTCTCCTTACCGCTACCCTCAGTCCCATGCCATGGATGTGGCCTCGGTTTGCATCGGCTGGTGTCATCTTGTAGCTGGGCATCGGGGCGTGTAAGACTCCAGCGACGAGTGTTTGAAGCAGTACCATGACTCCTTGGTTGATTGTCGGATCTGGTGAGCATGCCGGGCCCTCTTCACTGGCATCAACTGTCTCCCCACACCAGTCGCTGTTCGTTGCCACAGGCAGCTGTATCTGGTTATCTGGTTCGTGAACAGATGCCTTATACACTCAGTGGGGGTGTTATCTCCTATAAAAGATGTGACAGGTTGCACTGAACCTTGCAAATTCTATTGGGGAAGCATTGTGGCACCTGGCGTCTTTACATCTCTGCATATTGCTATCCGTAGGTCGTCGCGGTGTACCATGGGGACCCTTCCGTTACTCCACTCAACGAGATAGATCGTCCTGCCGCAGGCTCGCACGACCCCGTGAGGTCCACTTCCTTTTGTGGTGAAACCTGCGTAGAAGTTCCGCTTGCCCATGGAGAGAGGGTACGTCATAGCGCTGACATGTGTCTGACACCACATCCTCCTTAGTGAACGTTCGTGCCTCAGTACCGGTAATACCAGCAGCCATAGCCAGCACCTTCAGCGACCCAAAGGTATTCGGAATACACCCTGGAGGTTATGCTCGAGTTTTCAGTCACATGCGATTTGGAAGCCGAGTGGATTATTTCAGGTCTTGGAGAAATTATATTTCTTTTTTTAACCTAGAAAACTGAAACTATGAACATAAAACAATCTCCATGTCATGAAAACGAGCGCTTGGCTTCCAACTCGCATTCGACTGAAAACTCGAGCATAACCCCTCTGGGACATTTCACCCACATGTGAAAGTGGCCCTCGGCAGCCCACACCCTCCTCGGAGAAAGTGACATTGGTCGTACACCAGACATTAGAGCATTGATATGCACGACGTCAAAACATGCATAATCTCAAACACGCAGTACAGGTGTGTGCAGGCCAATTCAGAATTGTTACGCTACTAAGCATATTTTCCTTTGTTTTTGATATTTGCAATACAACGCAGGCAGAAAATAAAAATTGAATTTGAATCACTACAAGATTCTAACCACAGAACGTGGTCCAGAGTCACAACCTGACGAAACCAAAGACTGCATAAAGATCACTGAGTGTAACTCTTTAAATTAACTTCCTATGTATTTATTATTCAATCAAAGTGCTTTATGTGCAGTCTCTTAACCATTCAAACCAACTCGGACTTTGAAGACAGTTGAACAAGACAACCGGGGCAGAAGGCATTGTAAAATAGTTTACTTCAGTGTTTGAACTTCTATGTTTTAAGCAACCTCATTAATGCTATTCCTTCAAAGGGCTGATACATGTTTTGTGTATTTTTCCAAGTGTATTTATTTGTTCTATGACCTAAATTGCTAAAAGCTGTCATTAGGGATTGTTTTGGCATGCACCCCTGCCAATTAGCGAGGGTGGCTGTCATGACAATTCTGTTTTGTACGAGGCACTGCAGGGTGTGCCAGACATACTGCGGCTCCTGGACCTACAACATTTCACTGCTTAACAACATTACTTGTCCATAGTCAGTTTATTTTCTCGGAAATGCAATCATTTAGTTTTAGTCCAGGAGTAGCACCACCCTCTTCCCTGCAAGCTCATTTTCGCCCAGGGACGTAATTTTCCATTCAAGGCGAAATCCCTTTATAAAACTTGGCATCAGGTATGTCGCAAATCAGTAGAAATTGGCGGATACAACACAAATACGAGTTTGGGAATTTGGAATTAGAAAGAGCACACATCCATCGCAATTTGACACCAAGAATAAAATAATTGGATTGTTAGTCTTCCAGTACAAATTGTTATAAACACCTTGTTTTCTTACCTAAAATATGAAATAAATTCAGCTGTAGGTGACATTATTTTAAAAATATTTTAATGCTGACTTCCAACTAATGTGTTCGTGGGGTAAATCTTCAACGACTGAACCCTAATTGTTCTGTCAGAAGAATCGCAACAATTTATAATTAATTAATTTATGGTATAGAGGTGCGTGAAATCAAACCATTTACAATTAACATTAGAGATATTTTCTTACATATCTAGTTTCTAAAATATTCATGCGATGTGGTCTGATGCATACCTGAATGTGGAATAACAATGCATTGATGATTATAGATGTAGGAGCTGAAATTTAGATAAACATGCACTACTCCGCTTTACACGACTCCAGATGTTGTTCTCTTTCTCTCTTGCACGTCATGCGAGTCCCTCTGCTGATTCACGTCCAGGCATGTCCACTACCAAAAGCATGAACAAAGGGGAGGTCGTTTGAAATTTATTTTGTCATACTCATGCAACCATGAAGGAGGTAGGCGAGGTGAGCAGGCTGTGTCGTTTGCACGTACTCCTATTATATGCTTATCTCATGCTAGGAAGGAGCTGCTAGTATCGCACGATATTGATGGCATACACAAATGTCAACATATATTTTTACTGTGGTAGCTTCGCTTGGCTGTGAACGCATATGAAAATGAAGTTACAGAGTTGAAGAATATCTACAAGAGAACTTCCGTGACGAAGGACGAACTTGCGTTAGTCTGAACGGAAGTTATTTACTGTATGACACAGGTTAATTCTATAAGTAACATCACGAATACACTCTGGTTTTTTTATTTAATTTGTAGCTCTATTTGTTGACGAGTTGTTGTGGGTAGCCAGGTCTTCACATAGTTGGCTTGGTGCTGCCATACCTGCTGAGGTATGGTGCCTTGCACTTGGTCCCCTGGGGTCTCTGTTTGGTCAACGGCCCGAGAGCACGCCAATTCGACTGGGTGAGCGAGGTTCCTTTCCTGAAGCACTTCTGCCGGGGTTTTCCCTGTTGCTGCGTTAACTCGGGTGCGCAGACAAAATTGTGCAGCCTGTAGGTGCTTTGGCCAACTAGCATGGTCGTCCCCTACTCTGAGCCTTAGTTGAGTTTTGAGTTCCTGGCTCCCTCTTTCAATAGGATTTGTTCGGGGATGGTAGAAAGGAATTGTGTGGTGCTCTACTATCCAGCACTCGCAGCGCTCCCTCCATCGACGGCCGGTGAATTGTCTTCCATTGTCTGTGAGGAGTACTCTGAGGAAACCACACCTCGAGAAGAACTCGGTTTCCGGGATTTTGGCGATGGTGTTAGCTCTTCCTGCACTGACACCGTATGCTTCTGCCAAAAAGGAGAAAGTGTCTGTTACAACCACGATGAAGCACTTTTCCTGGGCACTCCTGGGATATGGACCCATGATGTCCAGGGCTACCACTTCGAATGTGTTAGTTGGTTGTCGCGGCTGAAGTTGTCTATTTGTCCGCCGTGACTTTAGGGTGTTGCAGAGCCTGCAAACCCTGATGTTTTCACGGGCGTCCTTTGAAATCCCTGGCTAGTGATAACGGTGGCAATGTTTCTTCGGGTCCTATCCACTCCCATGTGTCCAACCAGGTTTCTGTCATGGGCGTATCGCAGGACAGCTGCTCGTGTGCCGGCACCGACTTAAATATTCCATCGACCTAACGATCCTGTCATGTAGATCTCTATGTAACCATCTACTATGCGCAAGTTTTCGATGTTCCGTCGGGCACACCCATCCCTCCAGCGGATAGATTCAACTTCAGTTGCTTTGTCCTGTATTATTGCCTGGTCCAGTTCATCTGCTGACAGTTATGCCTCTGATTCGATTTTCAGTTGGTTCAGCAGAATGGGTAGTGGTTCCCCATTGACTTCCCTCGTATTGGTCGGCAGCACAAAGGCTTCCCACTCATCGAGGTCGTGCTCACAGGGTGTCTGGGCTGGGTCAGCGTGTGAGTGCATCTGCTGGCTCGTTCTCCACACCCAGGACGTGAACCACTTCGAAGTCGAACGTCTGCCTGAACATAGCCCATCTAGTGAGCTTGCTTTGTGCTTCACATTTATTGTGCAACCATACCAAGCTCCTGTTTTCAGTATGAACGTTGAACCTTTGGTACTCCAAGTACATACGGTACTTCTTGAGGGCCCACACTACGCCAGACATTCACGCTCATTAAAATAATACAATCGTTCTACACTACCAAACTTGGCGCTGCTGTAGTCGATGATGTGGTGCCCTCTGCCATCTCCCACCTGGTATTGCACTGTGCCTAACCCTTCCTGGCTGGCGTTCGTTTGCAGATACAAGTGGCGCATCAGGTCGTGGCGTGCGAGGTGTTGACATTTGCGGAAACTCTCCTTGACTGCATGGAATGCCTGCTCCATGTGTTCATCCCAACTGTACTTCGCAGTTGTTGACATTAGTGTGGTGAGGGGTGCTGTGATAGAGGCGAAGTCACGGACGTATTGAAGTAACAAGTTCATCAGGCCGAAGAATTTCCGGAGTTACTTTCGAGTCTTCGGTGCGGTCCATTCTTTGATCAGGCAGAGGTGTTCTGGATTCGGCCGATTCTCCTTGACATTCACTAGGTGCACCACAAAATCCAATTCTGTTTTGCCGTAGTGGCACTTATGGTTGGTACAGGTAAGGCCAGCTGTAGTGAAGCGCTCTAGCATGAGTTCCTGGTATCTCAGGTGGTTGACACAGCTGTTGGACCACATGACAACATCGTCCAGACAAACTTGTCAATGTACCCGTCCAACACTTGCACCATCATGGCCTGATAGGTGGTTGGTGCACATTTCAATTCGAAGGGCATGGCTCGTAACTGATATTAGGTGCTATCGGGCAGTGTGAAAGCTGTCTTGGACCTGTCCTGAGGGCTCACAGGTACCTGCCAGTATCCTGATCGTAAGTCGAACGGTGACATCACTTTAGCAGCTCCCATAAAGTTCAGGGCACTTGCTACATTGATGACCGGTGATGCAGAGCTTTTGGTGATTTTGTTAAGGGTGTGGAAATTAACGCAGAATCTCCAGTACCCATCTCTTTTGAGGGTCCAGTGTGATAGCGGAATTGTAATTTCTTTCTGAAGGTTCGATCACACAATCGTTGATCATCTCTGTTACCTGATTTTAGATTGTTCGAGGGTGATACATGGTGCGGACTCGGGTGCCAGGGGGGAGGTGGGTAAGTACACTGGTTCGTCGACGCTGGTTGGAATTCTGTGTTCCGCCACTGTAGTGCGGTGTAGTGGTACACCGAAAATTAGCTCCTCATGGAGACCTTAGACGACTGCCATTGGCAATACCATTTCTTCTTCGCGGATAGTTAGGGTCACGATGTCTGTTCCCGTGGTCTGCCCCTAGGTGTCATGCGGGGCAAGGTGAACGGTTCGTGTTTTCTGCTCTTTGTGCTGTGTGGCATATTAACTATTGATGTAGCTGTGTGAGGCAGCGGTGTCGACCAGTGCGATCAACCACTGTTCGTTCACTAGTATTGGGATGCCTAGTAAGCAGTCGTAATTTTGGAATATTTGTCCTTAATTGTTGTGTTCAAATTTTCTTGGCGTGTTCGTGCGAAATAGTTGTTCGGCATAATGAGGGTAGGGAGGTAACATTTTCCCTACCCCTGTGTGTCCCGTTTGCCTGGTCGGATTTGTCAGTGTTCTTATGCCGTGGGCAGTCTTTGTGCCAATGCATCTGTTCACCAGGGCAGTAATGGCATTAGGTGGCTGGTACAGCCTCTTTCATCGCATCCCTCCACAGTGAATGCTTGCTTTTATCTCCGTCGCCTGCTGAACACTTGGTCCACTTCCCGTCGGCTGATCCCAGTGTAGGCGACCCGATTTGCAGAGGCCAAAATCGTACACCAATAAGGGCAGTTCATCGTCCTTCTAAGAGTGATGGGTGAAACAACCATCACAGGTAACATAGCCAAGCTTCATGATTTCGACACTGTAATAAGATCTCCATGTTCATCGAGACAGTTTTTCTCTGCTGCTTTCCACAGCATATCTCTTGTGGTAAATTTGTCTTACAGTGATAACACTGAATTTGACACTTTGCTGTAGTTAGTAGCATCAGTGAATGACTTGTTTAACGATTTTCCTTTCTTAAGCTGTTCTGATGAATTATTCTGTTGTATTACATAATCTGTGTTCATGTAGTAACGAAACTGCTTTGTATGATGGTAATTAACGGTAGCCTAATTAACCTTAGAACACTACCATATTTCACTACTACACTATATTACGAACGAAAGCCCTTCCTTATTACACAATAAAACATATCAGCTGATTGCATGAGGGTTATGTGCATCTGTCATGTTGGTACTGTTCCTGTGCCTAACCTAGGTTACACTTTACATGATGAGAACACTGTTGACACTTTGTACTGCACTAACCTACCCTTATTGGGTGTACGGTTTACACAATACATGACCACATGGTTGAAGTAGCACTGCACTGTTGGTTTGGTGTGGGTGGCGATTGCATAGGTGACGTGACAATGGGTCTGGATGCCCTGCATCAGGTGGGCCAAGTCATTCTTTTTATGCTTCTTCCCGCGCCTATCCCCCACCAACTTTGCTCGTGGCACTCACTTCCTTCCTGGCATATCAACTTATGCTGCTGATTTCACCATTAATTTTTCCCTACCTCTCTTTCTCATCATGTTAAACATTACACTATCACAGCTACATAATTGCTTCAAGAAAAGTTAAATGCCGGGAGTATCACTGAGACATGCTTTCTTACACTATGTAATGCTGACTAACTCCTTTCCAGTGTAAGTTTTTTTTTGTGGTAACATTTGGTCAGGACAGAAACACATACAATGCCAAAAGCACTAAAATGAAAAATGCAAAGCACAACAATCGCAAAAACGTAATTAATAATGTAATACAAATACTTAACAATAACAATATTAAACAATTAGTAATTGTTATAAAGCACATTTTGTTTTTTCCCCCCAACTCTGTATGTTACAAATGGTAATTCAAGGAAAGTATGTTAACTGCACTAACAAAAAGAGACCATACAAACAACACAAGATCACACATACTTACAATGAAAATTATAGAAAACTTCTAAAAACAATTAAATTAAAAATAATTAGTAGAATGTCGGCCTACTTTTATTTATTCTCATGCGGAGAGCTATGTTTCGCTTGGTGACACACAATACTGCAAGTAAAAAGTTTGAAAACATACACAATATAACTTGAAAATAATAAACACTGAAAAGCAATTAAAAACGACACAAAATAGTGACACGAACACTTTCACATGCTATTCTTATCACCACACTGTAGCACTTGCGCATACTCCCTACTACCTTTCACTGCACACTACTAGTGTGGATCGGAGGAGGGTTGTTCAGGAGTTTTCACCGTTGCAGACGAGCTTTTATTTTTTATTTATTGTTTTCTTTGGTAGTTGGTTGCCTCGGGCAGGGGTGAGGGAGACGTGCTTGAGTACGAGTCAACTTACAGGTACTCATTTCATGTATTTAGCTTCCCACAGGAAACTAGTCGATGTCATACCTGAGTCCAGTCATGGCTATTTAAAGGTTGTTCGTTACTGCTGAATTTACGAATTCATTAAGTTATTTTTGTTTGTATATTGGTGACGGTAAATTACGTAAAGGATCCCAAGGAAAATTAATAAAACATATATTTTACTGAGTTACAATTTTGAAATATTTTTAATTAAATAAAAATTTGTTCTATGAGTAGTGTTCTTTCTGTGGTTGGTTTTGAGAAAATATGGCGTTCATGTTTCTTTGTATTATCTCTTTAATATTTGTACATTTGCTCTCTACTGTTGAAAGTAATAACTACAGTTTGTTTGATGTAAACATAATAGATGGCAGTGTTGTTATCTTTTGTAGTTTGAAGAATGTTAGGGGCTCTCAAATTCAGGCCAATGGGGGTAAATCGTAAACTATTGTTACGCGCAGCCAGCAGCAGGAAGAGACCATGCTGATGCTACCGGTGCAGTGAAGAGGCGTGCTATTGTGATGATGAGCCATTTGTATGTTGATAAGCTAGCGAGGACCCGGCCTGTTTTTATTGAAGCCTTGTTAGCCGGTGTTTGTCTAGCCTTGTGATGGTGACAGTAATGTCAGCTGATCGTGAGAAACGAGGCCATGGCAATGCAGAACTGGTAGAGGGGAGGCACAAATACTCATGTTTGGATACAAGTGGAGTAATGCACTAGTCTAGTGCAGTGTACGGTTTGTCAGCTGTTGGCTGATATCTGTCTGAGTGGTGGAGCACCCAAGAGACCGCTAACAGGTAATCTCAATTCTTTAAACTTTTATGCTAATTATTCGATTGTTGTAACTTTTACATATACGCTATTTATAAGAGGCGAGTGTTAATTTGTGTATAATAAATTATAAATAACTTGACATGGCGAATGCGTTTCCACGTGGCTGTACCCCTCCGTTCGGAATGTTTACGCGCCGTAGTAAACATGACCGCCATTCATAGCGCGTAAAATGAGATCATATTAGTTATCGAAGTATAAAGAATATATATATATATAGTTAAATAATTGCTTTATCTATGGATACTGTGGTAAGCAAGCATACTTTGCGGATTGGTTTAGCAGAGCGTGGAATTCGAATAAACTTTGGAATTTCAAAGTTTCATTGTTTTTTTTTTGTTCAATTGTTTTTTTTTCCGTATTCGGTTTTTTTTTAAAAATTCCTTCGGAGCAGAAAAACCAACGGGAAAGCAAGGAAAAAAAGCTACATTAAACTCATTGCTCATAAAGTTGCATGTCAATTCTACGGGACACTGTTTCGTGTAGGTATTGCCCGTAGACGCAGAGGAGATTTGCTGTTGCTTTTCATGAGATGTAGATGCCAATCGGGTAAGTGATTTCAGTTTGATGTTTAGCATGTTTATTATAAAAAATTTATATTCTTTATCTGTTGGGGTTATTTTACACTGCAGGTTATTAAGGACAAAAAATTACGTATGTCCCGTGTGTTTAATACCGCTATAAAAGAAGAATTTAAAATGCTGCGTGTTATAAATTACAGAATGTTTCTCCTTTTATAATTGCCATTCTCTACGATCGACGTGTTATCCAGTCTTCTGTTTGTGTACCCATTTAGGCCTTGCTTATTATAGTCATATTATAATCGTTGATTGTAAGTCAGTCTTTGTTTACAATATTTTTACATCAACTCAAAATGAATTAGGGTGTCAAAAAGATAAGCGGTTGTGCACATGGTAGTGTTTTTCGACGCTAACACTATCATGCCGTGTTACATTTAGTTAAAAAAAAAAAAATTATATGAGCGGTGTTATGGCCCGCAAGCAAAGAAGTGAACTAGTGCGGTATTGACACTTACGCATTTAACTAGATTTGCGGCATTAGACAAATATACTAAAATTCAGTATAGTATGTTTTGCTTTTGCGCTGGAGTAATGGTGAATTTAACTAACGAAAATTTCTGTTCCTTATCTTTGTGATTGCGTTGAGTAGCAAAAATAAGGAACACGACTTTGTAAGTTGATTAAGTTAGTACATTTATGAGCAGGAGAAGAAGTTTAGGCCTACGCTAAGTTAGTATCGCCGCCAGATAGTCTGCTGTTTGTCGAGATCGCATGCTGCAGTTACGTACAGCTATTATACGGTCTGGAGTGTGTGTGACGCAAGCAGTATCGATTGCATACTGCCCGGGGTCTTGTGCAGGAAGTTGGTCGCTGGCTCTCAGGCAATGACGTCATATCACGGGATCATGATTTTAAAGAAAACAACCGTGAAAAAAAATTGTGGAAGTATTATTATTATTATTATTATTATTATTGTGGGCAAAGCCGTGTCTAGATATTTTCGTAAGAGGATAGACAAGGGAAGAAACACATAAAATTGCTCGAAAATTTTAACAGAGGACTTCCTGCAAATTTCACGTTATTATTTGGTGACAAGCTAGAATCCACTGGCCTATACTCACCTGAGTACTCTCCGTGACGTTTTTTTTTTTTTTTTTTTTTTTTTGGCTCCGGGACTTCGCATCTTTGAGCGACCGCGTTACACGATAGTTAAAAATGGTTAGGGATTATGGTGTATCGCGAAAATGTTTTGTGCCAACATACGCCTGAAACGCTGTTATAGTCTGTTGACTATAAACTAAGCACTCAGCATAATTTATAAGAAGAGCCACGATTTTATGGCGAAAATTTTTTTTGCAACATTTGGTTTCAATGCGTCATGTGCACATTTGCTGCTCTGCTACACCGTCTGTGATTGGATGATTTTTCTCTCACTTGCCTTGGCAAATTACTGATGTACGGAGTCACAAAGATCTTATTCTGATTGGTACAGTCAAATGACAGACGTGTCTGAACAAAGACTCGCTGCCAATAACCATGAACTAGATAGAGCTGCCGAGGTGCACGCGAGACAATGAAACAAAGTGGGGCAAAAATATTTTCGCGACAAAATCGTGGTTCTATTTATAATTAATTATAAATTTGTTTTATTGGGCCAATAGATGTTAACTTTTGTGAGTGTTGGAACGTTTACACTGGTTTTTAGTTACATGGAAGTTTCCATATTCAAAATAGTGAAGATGGCTGCAAAACAGCTGGAAGAAAACTTTATGCAGCTTTATGCAGTTCTGTTTCGTGGCCAATGATTGGATGTTTTAACTCTCACGAGCCTCGGGATTCTACCGGCAAATCACACACGTGTGCTGTTGCAGAAACGGCATTGTAATTGGCTCAGTCAAATGAGATAAACGCTGCCAATAATCATGAAGCAGAACTGCAGATGTGCACGTAAGGCACCGAAACAAAGTGAGGCAAAATTATTTTCGCTAAAAACCAAGGTCCCTGGCAATAGTTCTCTGCATTATGTTTGATTGAGTGATATACGTCTGACACGTCGTAGCTGCCTGCAGACCAATAACAGGCATCAAATATTACAATAGCCATAGCGAGATTCTTATTGGCTCAGTGAAATAGAGAAACAGCTCTACGTACAATCGAAAGCCAGTAATCTTTACGTAAGCAGAACCATGGCAGAACGCACGTTGAATCCCAGCAAGCCATGGGCGTACCTAGGAATAGTTTTCGGAGGGGTTTTTTTTAACTCTCATATCTTGCATAAATGTTTCAATGTCATCTGTGTTTGACGTATCTAAATTAAATATTAACATATTTGGTAACATCATCATATACCTCGAGAGCAGAATTCTGACTAGGCGCCCATATGCATCTACCTAACCCTGACAGAGTACATGAAATGAGACCCTACGACGGAGAAGCGGCTTATAGCAACGTCCGACACGTTTCGCTCATGCGAAAAAAAATGGGTATCGGTCCCGCCAGCAATCGAGCCCAGATCGCCTTGGTGGGAGGCGTGCACTCTAGCCACTACGCCAAACCATGAATCGGGGGGGGGGGATGCAGGTACCTTGGCCCCCCTTTTGACCTTTTATGTATAGTTTATCCTTAAAATATTAGAAATTTTTATAAAGTAATGTATTCAATTTTTATTTAGGAAATGCATTTTGTACCTTACTTTAAAAAAACATTTTTTTCTAGGTGAGAACCCCCGGACCCCCCCCCCCTCTTTTTTTACTTGGGGTGTGGGTTTATCTACTTTTTAAGGAATGGCCTTCCTCCTGCCCCAAACCAAGAGCTGGATACCGAGGTCCCATTATTAGAGACATGAACTTTTCGCGAAAAGAATTTTGCCCCACTTTGTTCCAGTGCCTTATGTGCACGTCTGCAGTTCTGCTTCATAGATATTGGCAGCGTGCCTTTGAACTGTGACGTTTCTCATTTGACTGTACCAATCACAATAAGGTTACTGTAAGACCACACGTCTGTGATTTGCGTGTAAAACCCCACGACACACGAATGTCAAAACATCCAATCTCTGACCGTGAAGGAAGTCTGCAGACGTGCACACGAGTCACTGACACAAAGTGAGGCAAATTTCTTTTCGCGAAAAGTTCATGTCTCTACCCATTATTGAGATAATTTACACCGAAAAAAAAATTCATGACCGTTAAAGCCAACATTTAGAGACACTGGCAAAACGCAAAAATATTTTAAATCAACGTAGCCTCCAATAAATTGTTGTATCTTAACACTACGATTGATGGGTGACGTAATTTGTGACACAATTTCGAGACGAATCATACACGTTGTATGTTAAAGCCTGTTGAAGAGAGAAACAATGCTTTTACATAAACGGTAGCTAGAACCCTGCAAAATTCTGTTAATATTTGGTGGTAGACTAAACTTCATTGTTATGTACATACCTGAACTCAATCTGTGACTTTACTAGGCACTATCTACGGTCCACTCTAAAACGGAACGTATTTTGTAGAAGCGCTCACCACGGCAGAACACGGAAATGTGAGCCAATGGGAGACAACGAACGAGCGTACAAAAGCTTGAAGTCAAGTCTGATGTCGGAAAATGACGTGACATAGCCAGGGGCGGATCCAGAAGAAGGGAGCGGGCATAGGGGCCATTGCCACTCCTGAGACTGTTCCAAAAATATTAAACCAAATAACAGCCAAGTAAAAAATTTGAAAAGATTACCTCATACTTTTCCCGGAGCTTTCTAAAAGACAACACAGTATTAACAATAGTCATTTCTTGCAACAATGTGGAAGCAGAAGCTTTGAAATGAAATTTATGTAGCTTATTTTATATCAGCACAAGTTTCTCTTTAAAATATTACAATTTCTTAAAGGGAATTTTTTTAGAACCTTTTTAAATAGCACCATTTTGCACCCTAAAATACAATTTTTTGGGGGGGAAGGGAGGGCTTCCAGACCTCCCCTTTTTGGCTTGGAGTGTAGGTATAGCTATATTTTAAGGCATAGACCCCTCCAGGATACAGAGCTTGATCCGCAGACTGGACATAGCCAATATCGACACAAAATCTTCAGTGCTACAGTACATACAACGCGCTGGAGCTTAAGAGACAGTCAACTTTTCCCGCTATTTTTCGTAGTCAATATTCCTTTGTGCGATATTACTGGAATTAGTATCTCGTGGTGGCTTCTCTCGGTTATTGTCATGAGATCTTCGGTGGTTTGTCGCAGCGAAAGTTTATTAGCTTTTTGCTGTTGGCGAGCAGTTGGTGTGAAGCATCCGACGAACTTTTTCAACAAGTGATATACTAAGGGTCAATTGCACAATGCCCACTAACCTTTAATACGGCCTTACAATGATATGAAGGCCCGGAGCCAACAACGCCACAGTTTGTGTTCGGCTGAGCATAGACTAGTGGATTCGAGTAATTAGTAGAAACCTGAACAATTCGCGTTTTCTTTTGGCCGCAAGCTATAAGAATTACAGCAACTGTGAGTTCGTGCCACTTTCGCAATTGGCCCGTGACTTATTTGACAATTCCAATACCTGGAAGTCGCTTAGCCAATAGTACAGAAGTAACTTAATGTAGGCCCATATCACTGCGTCATCGAGCAGCCAGTGAGCATATGATGTCTGCTTGAGTACACAGATGTTCTTAGGCTAGCCTACAGATCAGTGCACGGCCATAGAGGAACAGGTCTGGACAAGGTAACTCGCAGCCAATGGTTACCCGGCAAACACCATCAAACAGCACATGAAACCTAACAGAACACTTAAGCCCACAGAAACCGAAAAACCAGCAGGAACCCTAGTTATTCCGTATGTTAGAGGCCTTTCAGAAAAAATAAGACGTCTGGGAAACAAATACGGACTTCAAACAGCATTCCGATCCAAATCTACTATCAAAAG
>PNEQ01091503.1:6660-18429 GCA_003012365.1 Medauroidea extradentata | reverse complement strand
TAGGGCCCGGTTGTTTTCGCGAAAAGATTTTTGCCCCACTTTGTTTCAGTGTCTTACGTGTACACCTGCACCTCAACTTCATGATTATTGGCAAAGTGTTTTTGTGCAGAGTCATTATTCATTTGACTATGCCAATCAGTACGCGGTTAACTGTGACTCAACACATCTGTGATTTGCGGGTTTAACCTCCACACGCTGGGTGTTAAGGCATCCAATCACTGACCACAAAGCAGAGATGCAGGTGCGCACGCAAGGCACTGAAACAAAGTGATGCAAAAATCTTTTCGCGAAAACTACCGGGCCCTAATGATTACAACTCTGTTAGTTTGTGAAAAGCTGGAGTGCAGTTACACAATTGATGTCGGCATTTCAGTACTTCTGTTACAACTATAAATATTAAATCGTCTCTAAATTGTTACTGTTCTTAACATTTTGTTCAAATATGACAAGAATATCTACTTTATCACGTTTCTGATGTTTGTAGTAAAATAAATGTCGTAATGGGAGGGTACCCGAGGGCCAGGTTGCAGATGTATGACTGGGCGCACGTAGACATTGTTTACCTCTGAGGATGACATGAGATGAGGCCCTGCAATGGAATGAGAAGGGCAAGAGAATTATGACCCATCGATCAACGACATTGTCCGGCACAATTCCCAACCGCATCGAACCCAGAACTCCGTGGTGAGAGACGAGTGCTCTAGCCACTTGCTAACCGCGGCCTATGTCTGTATTCCAAGCCTTCCCATGTCTCGAAGTCTCGTATCTACGTCTATTTAAATATTTGGATAGAGTAAATTACCACCTTCTATTTGCTGTTCACGGTCAAATGAGCCCATTATAAGGCCCTGCTTTATTTTTCTTCTAGTAGGTTTTTATCTTTACCGCCACTCATTTGGATTCTGCCCGTTGAGACGGCTTCAACACCTCCAGACGAACATTAATTTACTTATCCAAATGTAGCAATACACAATTATTTTGAATCGTACTGTATTTATTTTAGATATATGCTTTGCTAGTTTCCAGCTACAAATCAGATACGCGCTTGGTGGTTAATTGTGTGATGACTAGAAACGATGGTATAGCGCGAAAATATTTTGTCAACGTACCCTTAAAAACGTTGTAGTTTCTTGCAACATATATGGTTCGGTGATATACTTCTGATACAACGTAGCTGTCTGCGTACCAATAGCAGGTATAAAATAATGCAATATTGGGATTCTTATTGGCTCAGTCAAATTGCGCAACAGCTCCAAGGATCAAGCTAAAGCCAGTAACCTTCCGGTAGTCTGAACGTGTGTTAAAATCCTGCAAACATTCGAGCTTTCCGGCGGTAAACCATCATTAGGGGCCGGAAAACTTCGCGGATTCAGTGACCTGCATGCTAGAATCCATTCTCCTATGCATATTCAAGCCCCGTTTATTCGTTCATTGTCCGTTGTTCTACTGAGTGTAGCAGCTAGTTGACCAAATGGTCGGGGCTTGAGTATGCACAGGACAGTGCATTCTAACATGCAGGTCATTGAATCCTCGAAATTTTCCGGCCCCTAACCATCATCTCTAGCAATGACGCGTATTATTAGGGACCTGAAAAATTCGTGTTTTCTTGCAAGCACAATCTGGGATTCCAGCAACTGTATGTTCGTGCCACTTTCGCTATTGGCCGTTGACATATTTGACATCTAGAAGTCGCTGAACCAATACTAACACTGTAACTAAATACAGGCCCATTTGACTGTCAGCGAGCAAGCAATAAACTGCGGCTGTCTGCTTGAGTACACGTATATTCTTGGAGACTTGCCCACCGGTCAGTGAACCCGTGAATTTTTCAGATCTCTACGTATTATCTATAGAGACGTCCACATGTTGCGTTATTATTTGCGACATGTTAGAATCTACTGGCCTATGAGCACCGGAGCACACTTCGTGATGTTATTGGCTGCCGGCCTTTGTACCTCTATGTGTCCGCCTCACAGAATAGTGGGTATTTTGCAGTTGACCTTATGCTGTATATGAGTGGTTGGAAAAAGTACTTCAGGCGCGCCGTACAAGATGTTGGCCAACAGCAGCAGTCAGATGAACGCATAGTAACTTGCAGTCCAGTCTGCTGTCAGATAACGCGAAATGTGCAGGTCTGTAGGCATATACAAACAAGAGCTGTAGTCGTATTACAGGGTACAGGACAATTTCACGCATTCAGTGACCTGCAGCCTTGATTTCATTGTGCTGTGTATCCTCCAGTCAGAGATGTCATCTCGTTGTCCTGACGGGGGCCGAACGGTCAGACCATTCGCCTCCCACCAAGGCGATCCGGGTTCGATTCCCGGCGAGGTCGGTCCTCGGATTTCCGCATGTGGGAATCGTGCCGGA
This sequence comes from Medauroidea extradentata, assembly GCA_003012365.1. Classification (NCBI taxonomy): domain Eukaryota; kingdom Metazoa; phylum Arthropoda; class Insecta; order Phasmatodea; family Phasmatidae; genus Medauroidea; species Medauroidea extradentata. Next base: position 16,059 of record PNEQ01091503.1, on the reverse strand, counting down.
CGATGCCGTTGGTCAGCGGGATTTCTCGGGGATATTCCGTTTCCCCCGCCCTTTCATTCCGGCGCTGCTCCATGCTTACGACGTCATTTCACCACTTACCAGCACTAAAGACCTCGCTGTTAAACGCTGACCAAAATCTCTCTCACTCCCTCATTGCCCTGGTATCCTCGTTTCCTTTCATGTTTGTCATTGGTGGCGAAGAGATCGTTAGGATGTTTCTAACTAGCTACTATCCAATTGTAAACGTCGCAGATTTGCTACGCGTATTCAATTTGATCACAATTAACTCAGGAAAAGTCTAAACCAATAAGAAACCTACCAGAAAACTGAGTAATTTTTCAGCGTTTGGTTCAGGAGCCAACTAAACATAAGTAAAACTCATGCCTCATACATTGTCAAGAAAAATAAGACCGAATCCGGTTATATCTGTTCTCAAGTGAAAGTGGCTACTCAGTGGGGAAGTAGCCAATGGACAAACGCTGAGGCGCAAGAATGTTTAAGATATCGTCTACGTAATACACAAACCAGACACGCCACGTGGCTTGTCTTGCTCCGTACAGCCCCAACCATGAACAGCATTCATATTAAGGCGGCCGCCTGGGTAAACGTATTTTGCGCGTTCCATGCTTATAGGAGAGCGGAAACGGTAAGGACGGCTCTCCCTGTTCTCTACGTGCAAGTCATTGTACTTGGGGTGGAGTCTTCCCGCCTATAACTCGCTCTATGGGACATTCCGTGGCGATCCTGTCAGTTTGTGACGTTATATTAAAGGTAAGTGTGTACTGTACCATAGCCATCTTTAGTAGACGGCCGCGGCCTTAGATCTGGCAACACTGTCAGGAAGGGTCATTTTAACACTTCTCTTAGCTCTCCTAAGTCAATGGCTGTACCTGATTCGTTATTCTGTTCTACATAACGGCGAATCAGAGGAAGCCACTGCCTTTGGCGATACAAAAGAAGTGTTAAAGTGACCCTTCCTGCCAGTGTTGCCAGATCTAAGGCCGCGGCCTTCTACTGAAGATGGCTGTGACTGTACAAGCTTATACCTTTTAAGAGATAATGCGCCAGGATTTGTGTTTCTTAAAATGACGACAAAAACACTAATTTCCGACATTTTCGGAGGCGTAAAAATAAACCTGAGAGATACCTGAAATGGGCATACACGTGTGTAACGTTCTTGAATGCTATTCCTAAGCTGGCATTACTTACGCACGCTGAAGAGTTTTCGAATAATCTTGTAACGGCCGAAACTGTGCACACCGTTCGGCGTACTGGGCAGGCGGCCACCTTAAACATGTAGACAATAGTCTACACTGGTCTTGAAGGGGCATAAAATTCTCACTTCACCGTGAACACCTCATACAAAGTTTACAACAGTGCCATAGTCAGGTGGGACGTGTTCTGCAGCCAGCCAGTTGTACCAACTTTGTTGCTCTCTCCGGGCGGGACGGAAACTGAAGACATGTTGTCGTGACACGACAGTCGACCTCCGCGCACAGTTTTGCTACGGATCTCGCTCGCCTGTCCTTGCTACGAACTTGGTTGACTGTTCACAGTGTCGTGAAACTCATGCCGCGGCTAATTGGATTAGTTTCAGACGTCTGTCAACAACTCCGACACAGCTGCCGAACAACTGGCCTGTCACGTCTGCCCGCGGGATTTACTCAAAGACAAACGCTCAAGAAATGCAGCTTCGTCAAGCGTTAATATTCGTTCAGGGTATGATTTATGAGGCTTCTCGGGACTGTTAAGAAGGCGTGGTACGTAATTCAACGCTAAAAGCATTAATCTATAACTGTAGGTATCTTGAAGCTAATTTGCGAAAATTAAACAATAACAATCCTATACAATAATTTTAGCCAACGTTTTAAACAGAATTGTTTACAGTGTTGCGAACTTCTGAGGCACAATCTCTGACGCCGGAACGTCGTGCATTTAACTCCAGCGCAAGAGATCACGCGTAACGAATTAGTAATTCTGGATAAATATTTACTCATAAAATTGGCAAATATTATTATCAAGGATTGTCATTGAGTATTTTATCTTTATTGGCTTCGAAAAAAGCGTAGAAATCAATTTATGTTTTCATTTATTAATTTACCTACCACGCACTCTTAACAGACAAAATCAATTAACGGCGCTTAGAAAACGGTTGTGTGTGTGTGTGTGACGTTTCTGTTGTGCCACAATGCAACGATATTATCTGTTTATCCAGAAATATATACTATGACTAGAGGCACGAGTATTTCGCGTATTCATCTGGTATTCATCTGGTAGCAGTCTAGACTTCTCAGTCCTGTATACACACTGGCCAAAGTCGAATATCCATTGGCTCCTAACCGTACAAGTGGTAGCCCCACAAATTATTTTATTACTGCTGGCTTGCAACCTCAAAAGATGTGTCAAAACCGCTGTCGTCTAATCACTAGGGCCCGGTAGTTTTCGCGAAAAGATTTTTGCAGCACTTTGTTTCAGTGCCTTAAGTGCGCACCTGCATCTCTGTTTGTGGTCAGTGATTGGATGCCGTAACACCCAGCGTGTGAAGGTTAAACCCGCAAATCACAGACGTGATGTGTTGCAGTTATCCATGCACTGATTGGCACAGTCAAATGAATAACGACTCTGCACAAAAACACTCTGCAAATAATCATGAAGTAGAGTTGCAGTTGTACACGTAAGACACTGAAACAAAGTGGGGCAAAAATCTTTTTGCGAAAACTACCGGGCCATACTAATCATGGAAGTTACAGTGATATACACGGTATTGGCGTCCAACTTGACCTACAAGCAACGCGCGAAATACTCGTGCCTTTATGACTAGAGACATGCAAATTTCGCGTTATTATTTCGCGACATGTTATAATTCACTGTCCTACACCAACCCAAACACACTCTGTGACGTTATTTGCTCCAGACCTTCGTATCTTTGTGTGCCTGCATTATATGATAGTGGGCATTTTACAGTTGTCGTTATATTGTTGGTTAAAAAAGCCATTCACCGTGCTACGCGTACTGTCGGCCAACAATAAAAGTTCGATGAGAACATAGTAACTTGGAGTTCAGTCTGATGTCATATAATTAGGGGCCGGAAAACTTTGCGGATTCAATTACCTGCATGCTAGAATCCATTCTCCTATGCATATTCAAACCCCGTTTATTCGTTCATTGTCCGTTGTTCTACTGAGTGTAGCAGCTAGTTGACCAAATGGTCGGGGCTTGAGTATGCACAAGACAGTGCATTTGAACATGCAGGTAATTGAATCCTCGAAATTTTCCGGCCCCTAACCATCATCTCTAGCAATGACGCGTATTATTAGGGACCTGAAAAATTCGTGTTTTCTTTCAGGCACAATCTGGGATTCCAGCAACTGTATGTTCGTGCCACTTTCGCTATTGGCCGTTGACATATTTGACATCTAGAAGTCACTGAACCAATAATTACACTGTAACTAAATACAGGCCCATTTGACTGTCAGCGAGCAAGCAATAAACTGCGGCTGTCTGCTTGAGTACACGTATATTCTTGGAGGCTTGCCCACCGGCCAGTGAACCCGCGAATTTTTCAGGTCTCTAGGCACGAGTAATTCGCGTATTCATCTGGCAGCAGCCTAGGCTTGTCAGTACTATACCTGCACTGGCGGAAGTCGAATGTTCATTGGCTTCTAACCGTACAAGTTGATATTGCGTGTAATCACCACAGCTTGTTTCCTTATTTATCACTGGCTTGGAGTCGTCAAAGGTGTGTTAAAACAACTGTTGTCTGATCATAGAAGGGGCAGGGAAGTATACGTTATTGCCGTTCAAACTGACCTAGAATCAATACGCGAAATAATCGTGCCTCTAACTAGAGGCACGAGTATTTCGCGTATTAATCTGGTAGCAGTCTAGACTTCTCAGTCCTATACACACACTGGCCAAAGTAGAATATCCGTTGGCTCCTAACCGTACAAGTGGGTAGTCCCACGAATTATTTTATTATTTGCTACTGGCTTGCTACCTCAAAACAGCTGTCGTCTAATCACGGAGGTTACAGTGGCATGCATGTTATTGGCTTTCAACCTGACCTACAATCAATACGCGAAATACTCGTGCCTCTACTGATAAGTGCAGCTGCATTTATGAGGCATTTTTAAGGAGTTTAGAAGTTACGCACACTTTCTGAACGCACGCTAGAGAACACGTGTTTTATGTGGTATAATAATCAAATATCATTGTACAATATTTGGTATAATTATCAAAGAAAGAATGAAAACAAAAGCTTTACTAAACATTTTCAGTTATATTACTGATTTAACATGTCAATAGTTGCCTACAGTGAAATGATGTTTTTAACGAAAGTGTTCAGTATCGTGACAAAATTATTTCACAACTATTTAATAATAATTAATTAATTAAATTTGCAATGTTATGCAACTTTAAAAATACAACACTTAACATGCAACAACTGCTTAGGAATACATACAAGAGAACTGATCGTTACACGACGTTACATGACGTTCCGTACAATCCAAAGCTATGAACCGCAAGGCAGTTTACTGATTAGTACCAAATAAATACAAACAAGGTGAGTGAATATTTCTAGTTATTGACACTTAACGTTCAAAAATATCTTACTCTCAGTTTGAGTACAGTTATGTATGAACGTCCTCCACACATATATCAGAGCGCCTGTCCTCCCTCGCTCTGGTACAAGTCCTCAACGCTGTTGTCGGATATTCTAGCTCTGCTTCCTCCTTTTTTCTTACTTCCCATCAATCTTTCCCTCCGCAGTCCTTTTCTGTGAGCAGCCCCCTTCTCAATATGTGGCCTATCCAAACACTCCTTCCACTTTCTTATTGGTCTGGTGAGCCCTTCCTTTCTACCTCCTCCAGTACCTCCTCAGTCTCTCCTCTCTTCATTTTATCGTCTCGGTTCTTCGCCACAACATTTCAGAACTTCTGAAAAACACTTTTCTTTCTCAACATCCATTGATGTTTCGGATGACATACGTCCCAAAAAACATTTTCTCAATAAAAAATTATATTATATGAGCTTTCGGCCAACTTCGGGATGGCCAAACTTTTGTGCGTCCGTTAAAGAGGGCATAAGGCATAAATCAACATTGAAAATTATCACCGAATTATACAGATATTTTTGTAAAGGATATTTTGTAAATATATAAATGTTGATTTTTAGAAAACAGTTTTCGTCAACAACGACAACAAATATTTCATCGGCGTGGCATAGTTCTTAATGAACTCTTTACGATCCCTAAATTGGAATATTTGATACCGGAGCGAAATATTATGGTACAAAGAATGAATCACTGGCACAGTAAAAAAATTACTAATAATCTTCCCTGGTTCCCGCTAGTGACGCCTTGGTGCTATGAGAAGCGAATAGCTTCTACCTATGCTACAGTTGAAAGTTTTATTTTCTTGTACTTCAAAGCTAGATTCGTAAAAATTACAGCCTCGACAACTAGTTCTGGAATACAGTAGTCCTCAGCATCTTTACGAAAATTCTTGATTTCGTGTTTCTATTTTGTGATTTTTATACACAAATACAGATAGGCCTAATAGTTTTCTTATACAATATTATGCAAGATTATCCACTCCCGGCATGTTATATTCACAAAAAAATTTTTTTTATTTTATTTTAATAACGAATTTAACCCCACGTGCTTTTAAGACCATTTTTTTCGACACTTACGTATTCCAGTGTGGAGTAATTCTATTTGTGACGTTGGTTGCTCATTCCAAAAGGTGCTGCAGAAATCCCGAAAACTATTTCACAAACAACACACACGTGCAATTGCCAAGTTAGTGAAACGAACGATCTTGTATTATTTAGGTTTTGAACATTCCGACGGTTGTATATTCAGAAGGAAACACGAATTTTATTTATATTCAGAGCATATTAGAAACCCTACTCGCGTACTTCGTATTTGTGGTGGCTGAAACTGCGCATGCATCCGTGTGAACATACACTAAAAATAAGACGCGTTTTATTTCTCTATTAAGTACAGAATTTTTAATGAAATGAGCGGAGTACCTGTTCAAACGTCCACGGCGCTAATTGCACTTAATTAGGCAGGAAATTCGGTACTGAATAATAATAATAATAATTGTGGATTGTGTGCTCTGAGTGTCGTCGCATAATTGATTAATGGGGTTCCCTGATTCTGGCGAAAACATATTTGCACCAACGTGATTCAAAGCAAAGTTCACATCTGTAGACTGATTCACGGTTATTAGCCAGCGGCGACCGATGGGTTGTAGCTAGGTAGAACTGAAGTTGTCGAGAAGTGTACAGTGTTGGTGCTAAGTTGACTCTGCCAGGCCCGCAGGAAGGTTTCTGTTCTGGCAACCTGGGGCCAGTGAATTGTTTGGGGCCCCTCAAGTTTGAGTAAAAATTAAAATAGTAATAATTACTTGCCTACTAGTTATTTTAATTACTGTAGACATAATTAATGCACATTATACATAGGCTAAACAACATTGTAAAGTACATTACAGATACTTACAGAAATGTAAAAAATTGTAACACCGGCATATTTTACGTCTGGGGCCCGGGACAATTTGCCCCCCCCCCCCCCCCTTCTTCATGCTGTGGCCCAGGAAGCTACAGCCACTGACACGTTGGTCTGCAGAAGCTGCTTATTACAGAGTGGATGCGGCTGCGGCCAAGTGGTCACACCACTCGCCTCCCACCTAGGCGATCCGGGTTCAAACCCCGGCGTGGCCAGTCCTCGGATTTTCGCATGAGAGAAGCGTGCCGAACGATGTCGCTGGCCGGCGGGTTTTCTCGGGGACCTCCCGTTTCCCCCACCCTTCTCATTCCGGCGCTTCACCATCGTAGGGCCTCATTCCATGTCATCCTTCGCGGTACGCATATTGCCTACAGGGTGCCTTACCCTAGTCCTAGGATATCCACCACATTCGGTATTTATTTTTTTACTCGGTGGTTATAAAAGGTTCAGTGGTCAGTGTAGATCTTCCATGATCTTTGGTAATGACCTGCAGATTTCCCGTTATTATCTGACAGCAGACTGGATGACATGTTGCTGTGTGCTCACCTGACTTCTTCTGTTGTTTGTATGGCGCGCGTGAAGGTGTATTACACAGTTATATAAGCTGTTCACTATAAACTGAGTACTCAGCAGAACTTGTAATTAATTAAATATGTGTTTTACTAGGCCAATATATGTTCATTTTTGAGTGTGTTAAAACGCTTACACTGATATGTACGTACATAGAAGTTTTCACATTCAAAATAGTTAAAAATAACTGCAAAAAGGTTGAAAGAAAACTTTATTCAGTGCTCACGTTATCGTGAACGGCCTATATAAGGCCAACATGCCAGTATTCTGTAATGCGAGCACACAAAGTTATGAATGCTCGGGGCTAATGACGTCAGGGAGTGTGCTCGGGCGAGTAGAAGCCAGATGCGAAACAATAACGGGAAACTTTACATGTCTCTACAACCAGCAGGTGACGTTCGTCGCCCTCAAAGTGTTAATACATCTGCCGACCTAGCTTGCAATCATGTTCGAATCAATTCCTAATCAATTTTAAATGCAACTCTTTCCAACACATATTAGTTTACATGATATTTATAGATGAATACTGCTACATAAGTAACGTTGCCGTTTATTTTAATTTTTATACTCAATGAAGCCTAAGTTATAACATGTAATTCTGATATTTATATTTCGCAAAAAACAATTACAGGCATGCAATTACTTTTGAAGAATCCTTTCCATCACAATTTTGCTGTGAACAAAAATGTAGGCTTAACATGTTAGAAAGCGTACAAAAACAACTGCATTATCGTTACTAAAACACAAAAATGTGTGCGTATGGTTTGACAGTCATTCCGGCAACGTGGAAGAAAATATTCGAAACATTGATGATTTCGCCTTTCCTTATTTGCTTCTCATATTTTCGCCCCGCCTTTTTTCTGCCCCTGTCCAATTGCTAGTAAATGGTTGTGGGTGTAATGTTGCAAGATGTGTCGGTGTTTGCTCAAGACTGTGCATGAAAGTCACTTTGCAGTTGTGATCGATTGAGATATTTTGGTCAGCGCTAAACATTGAGGTCTTTAGCGCTGGTGAGGGGTGACATGAGGTGAGTATGGTGCAGCACCGGAATGAGGAGGCGGGGGAAACGGGAGATCCCCGAGAAGATCCGCCGACCAACGGCATCGTCCGGCACGATTCCCACATGCGAAAATCCGGGAACCGACCCCGCCGGGAATCGAACCCGGATCGCCTTGGTGGGAGGCGAACGGTCTGACCATTCGGCCACCGCGGCCCCCCTTTGCAGTTGTAACCGACCTAGGTACCACCTCGTATTCCGGGGGACCCGTTTTTGTTTCTCGGCCCAGTGTTTTTCTAAAGTCCCTTACATACGGGAACACTATCTTGTACACGTGGGTTTGCACCTTCTTGTTCAGGCCGACTTGCACTGGCTAATTTGTATGCAAGTAGCATGCATGCAAGGTCTTGTATGCTAGATAGAAGACGGTTCTATTTTTCAAGTACCTACTTGTACAAGTAGTTTGTTTCGTATTTGGCAAATTTGCGTACATTAATTTATTCTGATATTATTTATTTGAGAGTAGAAAACAAACTGAAACCATGTATAGCCTCAAACATCCCCCTCCCTCTAAAAAAACTCCATATTTCTGAATCTCTTAGCGTACAGACACATTAAAGCTGGCGTGCAAGTATTAACTACTGTGCGTACAGTACATTCATGGGGCTTGTGTATAAGGAAGTGAATACCTTTTTGTTCACCTTTTGGTGAACAAGAAAGTGAACCCTATGTACCAGGTTAAGTTTTTAAAAATCACTCCACACGAATGCCCCTGTCTAGTTTCTTCTCAGTTTCTTTCCTAGCGTTTCATTGACAAAGTCCTGGCGCACTGCGGTTATGCCTACCTACCTACCTCACAGCAACGGACTTTAAATGGGAAATTAATGCAAAAAAATTAACATTCCACTGACCAATTTTGAATATACCTAAATGTATTCCATATAACATTTCTTAAGGCATATTGCGATATAAAGGACTAATTAAAAATAACTTGCTCTTAAGTTTTTGAGGGACATGAGTTTCAAATTTTCATCTGAGTACTTATTAGGACAGAGAAGAGTTTAGGTTGGGTGATGGGGGGGGGGGGTGATGTAGGATCGACAAGGCGATCTGGGTTATGATTAGAGGTACGTAAATTTCGCAGATACATTCCAGGTCAGGTTGAACGCCAATTATGTATACTTCATTATCATGTCTGTGACTCGCTGGCGGCTGTTATGAAACGCGTTTGACTACTGCAAGCCAGTAGTAAATAAGGAAATAATGCGAAGTGCTATCGCTTGCTACCTGCTTGTACGGTTATAAGCCAATAGATAATGGA
>PNEQ01091502.1:0-18234 GCA_003012365.1 Medauroidea extradentata | reverse complement strand
TATATATATATATATATATATATATATATATATATATATATATATATATATATATATATATATATATACATGTGTGTATATATGTATGTATATGTATATATATATACACATACATATATATATACACACATATATATGTATATGTGTGTATATATATATGTATATGTATGTATGTGTGTGTATATATACTAGCCGGCCGGCTGCGGCTTTGCCCACGTGAAATTATATAATGTAAACAGTAACTCTTGATAAAATATGTGATGAAGGCATTTAACAGCTATGTTACTCAATAACAGTGAACTATAATTGTCTTAGCTCAGTGTAAAGAGCGCGCGCAATATGCTCGTATGATGTCATAGTAATTCCCATCGCAAAGTCTTGCACGGGATACGAACCCGTAACCCCGCCCCTTTCACACCACAAACTTTATATAATACCTGAGTGAATGTTAAAGGCATGCTGTGATATTTCTTTCGTATGTAATGGCTACAGTTTAAAGAAGTTTTATTTATGAACAGGTTGGCAAAAAGAAACGTCTGTTGAATTATTTCTCCGTGATCGTTCTCTGTTTTCGGGAGACTAACATATTACTGCTTTTCACCTACTTAATTTTCGAATTTCATAAAAATCTGAATTTGATTTGTACATATTTACATAAGCTTCATTCTTATCAAAAAGTTATCTCGATATCTCAACGGGTATAAGCGGTCAGATGATTATTTGAAATCACATTTTATTTTTTTTAACAGCTTTCAAGGACGAATTTCGAAAAATCCTTTTATATATATATATATATATATATATATATATATATATATATATATATACACGTAAGATTTATTTTAAAGCAAAAACCATTTCAATATTTTCACTGGTTTAGGAGATAAGTAGGATTAATTCAAAAACCCGTTTTATTTTTTAAAGAACTTTTAAGTAAGAATTTCGAAAAATTGTAAAAAAGGTTTTTAGATAGGCCTATTTACTTAAGCATCATTAAAAAAATCACCTCACTATATGAAATGGTTTAGGAGAAATCACGGAGCAATGAAAAACACATTCTACGGCTTTTCACCACCTTAATTTTCGAATTTCGCAAAATTGAAAATTTTGCGAATATGCATTTCTTTGGGCAATTTTATGAAGTTAAAAAATTTATAATAGCATTCCCGGTTAATTCAAGGATTCTTTTAAAACACATTTCATTTATTTTCACCCCCTTAATTATCGAATTTCGAAAAATCCTTTCTTAATGGGTACCTACGGGGCAAGTAGAAGCTTCCCTCAAAATTTCATGGTTCTATGTCCAGCGGTTTGGGCTGTGCGTTGATGAGTGTGTGAGTGTGTAAGGACACTTCATTTTATATATTAATATATATACTATATATATACATATATATATATATATAATATATATAAACATACACATATATACATACACACACACGTGCACACACATTTTTTTTAAAATCAAACATAGTTTTCAAGACATCCTCAACAGCTTAATACAATGATTAAATGTATTACTAGGCAACATATTAAATATAAGACCAAAATATGTTAATAGACTACTAAGCCACTGAGGATAGATCGAAAACATTTTGCTTCTAGTCTATATTTTAGTTTTTGAATTTCAAGAACTTTATATCAGTTTTATTGTGTTTGCAGTCAACGTGAGGAAGAAAAGCGTTTAATGTTATACTACTGTGCTAAAGAAACTGTGCGGTTAACCGTGTTACATTTCTCACATTCTAATAGGTAAAATTTAATTTTTGTGTGCATATTTACCGTTAGGTGAATCCATTAATTAATTATGGTACAACGACCAGGGGATGATATGATAGTTAATGACTAGTGACCGGAAAAATTCGCGGGTTCACTGACCCGAAGGCTAGTCTGCAAGAATATTTGTGAACTAAAGTAGACAGAAGATGCTCGTTAATTGCTTGCGGTTAAAGTGATATATGTCTATATTAGTTACATTTTCATTATTGGCTCAGAGACTTCCAGGAGGTGTCAAATAAGTCAAAGGCCAATTGCAAAAGTGACACAAACATACAGTTGTTTGAATTCTAGCTTGTGTTTAAATGAAAACGCGAATTTTTCAGGCTTCTATTAATGAGTTTATATGCGAGCAACGTACTTCATTTGACATATATTATGTGCCGTATAAATGAAATTGAATTCTAACCATTTGTGCCATTTTATACCAAACAAGGTAGAAAATTCCTTCAATTAAACAATTGTTAGGTTATAGATACTAAACAGTACAAGTTAGCAGACTATAAAAAAAAAAAACAAATGTAAATATGTTACAGGAGAGGCTGACAAGATTGCAATTGTGTAAGTTCATCTATCATCATTAATAAGAAATTAAACCGAGATGATAGTGTAAAGGCCAGTTTACACCGAAAAAATAACAGTAACAATGTTACTTACAAAATGTTAGTTACAAAATGTTATCAACAAATCCTAAGATATGGTACATTATTTTATGGCAATGTTTATAGCAAATGTGTTATTAACATTGCTGAAAACACCAATGTTACTAACAAAGTTCTAAGAATGGTAACAAAAATGCCTACAGCATTGTTTATAACATTGTAAGTAACATTTGTTACCAACATCCTTTGATCTAGACCGCCCTAGAATGAGTCGGGAAATATTGTTATCAACATTGTTGGTGACAAAGTTATTAACATGTTTCTAAAATTCATAACTTTTGTTGCAAGCAAATGTTATTAACATTTTTTTATAAATATTAACAAAGTTAAATAACAGAATGTTGGCAACAATGTTGATAACATGTCAACAATTGTCAAGCATTTTTACAACATTGTTAATAACTTTGTCGAAAACACGTGTTATTAGCAATGTTATAGTTGGTGTAAACTAGGCTTAATGCTATTTTTTGTCTTACGATCGAAACGGCGTTTTCTAGTAACGCAGCTCCATTTGCAGTGTGTTTTGTTGACCATGAAGACTTCTCATGAAGATCTCGCCCTGCGCATTTCTCAAGAACAAACGTCTAAGCACTGATTTTGTCCTATACTTTGCCTGATTTCAGTGACATATGCCAACTACCACTATTTGTCATGTTTCGTATGACATAAAAAAATTATTTTACGTTGAGAATTTATGGAGATTAGAGAAAGAGTATGTTTTCGAAAGCTAATAACCTGCGGAATGTGGAAATCGATTCTTACATTTACACAGACGCCATTTTTAAATTTCAGTATGGCGACTAAAAACCATAAAGCCTTCTTTAATTCTCATTTTCAGTTTCGTACAGAAATTTATTTTCAAACGATATATACGAACGCTACTATATTCAAAGCATTTACAATATTTATTATGGATAACTATAAAAAAAGCCACATTGTACAACGCGTTATTACGAAAGGAAAATGAGATTGTAACGATGTAAAACATTATCATATATTTATTACTATAAATTGTTGAGAAAGAAGTAGCAGGGATAATACAGAACTGAAAAGCTGAAAATAAGACAAACTTATCAACTGCCCACAAGATCATCTTTGAAAGATAATTATTTGATGAACTTCGTAGAGGAGTAAATATTCTGCCAAGCAATTGAAAGACTTATAAATTGGTAGAAAATTACTGGAGTGAATTTTAGTGAGAGATTTTGGTCAGCGCTTAACATCGAGGTCTTCAGCGTTGGTGAGGGGTGACATGAGGTGAGTATGGAGCAGCGCCAGAATGAAAGAGCGGGGTAAACGAGGTATTCCCAAGAAAACCCGCAGACCATCGTCCGGCACTATTCCCACGTGCGAAAATCCTGGTACAGGCCCCGTTGGGAATCGAACCCGGATCGCCTTTGTGGAGGCAAATGGTCTGACGATTCAACCAACGAGGCCCCAAAATGACTGGAAGTTCTTTAAAAATTTCCATTCTGTGCCTTTCCAGAGATTATATTAAAGGATAGCATATATTTTAAGGCGAGAATTTTCAAATTTCACAGTCATGAAAGTAAATGTAAACATTTCTTTTTGTATTCCTGACGTTAAAACTTGCCAATCACGTGCCCCTTCACTATTATCAATAAATTCTGAACGAAATTACATAAAGAACTTTTTGACTGCGTTTATTTCGCGTAATAAATGTATGTTTCAGTTTCATCAATTTTGTTGTTTACACCTTTTATTGACCTTATGTACGTACATACGTATGTTTATTTCATACATAAAACAACTAAACTTAACTTAATCAGACGAATGTGCTAAACATTGTACTGTGCTTTTCCCTAGGAAGTCAAATGTACTATTCGGCAGCATTGCCACAGATGGCAGCACTGACATGACAAACATTAGATAAATAAATATACCCTTAAGTAATAACAATCACATTTACCTACTTAACGATTACAAAACAATATTGTGGTTTCAGTCACTTGTTGAATGATGACCTGGCGCCGATGTGCTACTTCGAGCCGTTTGGTTGAGGGACACACGGGAGCAGATTCGCTTCTGTACAGTTGTGTGCTCTGGTGTCGTGCTAAGGGCGTATACCAGCTGTCATAACTCCGTCAGTGTGTGTTGTGTGTGCTCGTATGACTCAAGGTCACCGAGACCACCTTCAAGCTCAACTACAATATTTGCATTTAAATGATTGTGTGTTTTCAGACAGCGGTGCTGTGCTCGGATTTTTATCCCGCAGGCTATTGTTGTGACAGCTGGAAACATTAATCAGATTGTCCACACTCAACGGGTCCAGATATAGACTGTTCCAAACTGTTGGCCACCTCTCCGTGGTTTACCTTGCATGCCTAAAGAAAGAAACGTGGTGTATATGTATGTGTTGGCCACGCTGACAAATGTGAGCGAATTTAGTTAATTAATTTAAATTGCAGCCGCTGAACTATTTCACTGACAGTATTAAATTAACAGTAACTTCTAATTTTTGTTTTTCTTGTATTTTATTTATTTAATTTTTTTTTTTTTTTTTTTTTTTTTTTTTTTTTTTTTTTTTTTTTTTTTTTTTTTTTTTTTTTTTTTTTTTTTTTTTTTTTTTTTTTTTTTTTTTCTAAATTTCAAGTGACATATCCTCAAGTTTATTAGTTCCCTTCCGTTAATCTTATTTCATTGGTAAACTTATGTGCTACAATAACATATTGAAACAATTTACAAATTCCTTTCTGCTGTCTTTAAAACGTAAGTTAATAATATACCAAACTCAGTCGTACACACTCAACAATCAGTGCTCCTGTCCCCAACCAGTAAGGCAACCAATAAGCGGCGGAGTTTTCGCGTATAAAATGAGACATCGCGTCATTTCACCTCTGTATTATTATTTAATCTGTGACCAGGCTCGGACTGCCGTGATTGGACGATGTGACATTTATAGTGTGTGTATGAAAAATTCTTCTTCTTTGAATCAGTGCTACAAAAAACAATGTCGTCCTATGTCCTGCTTTTAAAAACTTTTACTTTATAGTACTAAAATATTTTTTTAAAGATTGTACAAAATCTGAAATAGTTTAAGTATGTTTTACTGTTTTCATACAATTGAGGTATTGTCTACTGATGCATAACGTCGTCCGATTGTCAATGATCTTTTATTTCTCTGTGAGGCAGTTACTTTGTGTCGACAGATGAGAAGGGACACCCAGTAGTTTTAAACTATAGTTTTTTACCTGAACGTATCCAGCGAAGTCCCGAGAAGGTATGGGTTTCCATGGCGAAGCGTAACCGCACAGAAAATAAAAAAAAACTATTTTCTTGTGGCCACAATGTGGACCTCACCAATTTTTTTTCATGTGGTTACAGTATTGTGTTGTAGTCACTGCGAAATTTTACTGTGGGCAGCAAAACAATTTGTTGTGGTCACCACAAAACAATTTGGTGAGGTATACATATTGACAAAATACTTGTCGGTGGCCGCAAAGATTTTCTCTTTCAGTGCGTGTTCCTAGCAAGGTACAGAAGATTAGACTTTGCTCTTTTACCACGTGGTCTTGAGAGTGCTATACACCGGGTGTAATTTTCTGCGTTTGAAGCGCGGAGACAGTGGAGCGATAAGGTTCAGCTTTCCACACTCGACGGTATCAACATCGCTTCTATTCACGGCGCGCCAAACTTTATCCTATGGGACTTAAAGCGGCGACCCTACAATATTATTTGTGGAATGTTTGCAGCAAACTTCAACGCGTGCTTCCGACGTTGCGTTTTACGAATCCGGGTGGTGTTTTTCCAGTTACAGCCGTAAAAAAAGCCGTTTTTAGCCATTTGGAGGGGGTCCAAATGCATGTTTCTAACAAGTATGTAGCATTTTTAGAAAGGTAGAAACCTAGTTTTAACCGTGTGTTCTTTTCGTAGAGAAACATACTGTGAATAAGTTGAGCTGTTCCGCATAGAAAAGAATAGGCGCGGCACGCTGCAACATCGTTCATGCGTCAGGTGCATAAGCCTGTTAGTTCGCCAGTGGGTCACACACAGGAGACCATAGTTTATTACTGCAGAGTAACTTCCTTGCTACTTTTGCGTTAGTAGTGTTGCGTAGACTTATAGCAAAGCAGGCCTTTGAACACTCCATGCTTCGCTACTGGTTGGTTCCTTCGAGCAATTTCAGATGCAGTTCAGCTTACCGTTGTCATCGGATTTGTCTACCCTTCACTACTAGTTGTTCTTACGATGAGTCTGAAGCTTGTAACATCGGCAAATGCTAAGGTATACTCGTACGTGGAAATACTGCGGAGAATGCGACTAATAAGGTATTTGTGCACGGAACCAAAGCTGTCACTGTAAAAAAACTTCCTTGAATGTTTAGGAAGTTATTATCCCAGACGCAGTATGGTACAGTTACCGTACTTCGTCTAGTAAATGTGCAAACTTTTACAGTTGTTACAATACAAGTCTGGTATCTTCAGTATGCATTTGACTGTTTTATAAAAAGGTTTAGGAGTGCTACCATGGATGTCTGGGAAACTATCCTACCGTACCTACTTTCTTAGCGTTCCTATACGCACGTCTGGTAAATTTACAAACAATTTTTTAGAAAAGACACTTCATGGAACCGCTGGATAGTTACCTTTGAGCAACGAACTAACGCGACAAACTGCCAGCGGTCACTTGGTCTACTTTATCGACATGTATAGGCCTATAGGCGGTTCACCTTAAAATGAGCACTTCCCAACATTATTAATAATAAAAAATGTATTTATTGTCGCGGTAAAAGTAAAGTTTTGAGATCTGTAAATTGTCCGCAGTACTTTTTATTTACATTAATGTTTTCGTATTTAAAGCAGCAAATATGGCAGCCTAATGGCTCACAGATAACTGTAATTAGTGCAGAGTTTATACTGAACAGTCTATAGCTGTGTTCTAGGCAAAGTCATGATCACAGGCAACTATGGCTGAGAGCGCCCAGGATGTTGGACACTAAGGGTTTCGGAAACCAAGTCATGAGTTCCACTGTGAAGAAATTTAAGTGGCATTGTAAATTCCCTGTACCTGCCCACTAATGTTAGAAATAAAAAATAAGCATGAACATACGCTGCTTCATATGTTCTGATATTGGACAGGAAATGGTCCACCTCGGTAGATGAGTTTGCTTCTCTCTGTCATAGTTTCAAATACCGCTAGCTCTGAGAGACGTGACTTAGATGAGTCGAAAATATTAGGGGTCTACGACTTAATGCCTGGCACAGGTAATGTCATAGTTTAAGAGGAAAACAGAATTGCATCCACTGGGAAAGGCCGTATTTCTATTCTAACTATACGTTTACAGCCCTGTACTTCAATGAGCGAGTTGTTGCTGCCTTTAATATCATGCAGCTTAGGCCTATACATATCCCTATATGGGTACGCATAAATGTTACATGGCTTAATGTCTTTTTAAATACATGGAATACCTACAATAGCAACAATTTGGACGTCTGGGTGTAGAAGACAATAGTTTCGGAACTCAGTGTGAACCATGGTTGGTGCGGCACCTGTGGTGATCCATTACCACCAAAGCGAACTAAGTTCGATTCCATGAAAGGTCGTCCAGCATTTTTCTTGCAGATATCGCGCCGGACGATGGCGCTGATCAGCTGGTTTTCTCGTAGATATTCCGTTTTTTTTTCTTTTTATTCCGGGAGTACTCCATACTCCCACCATACCACATCTCATCAGCGCTGATGACTTCGCTGTTAAGAGCAGTCAAAAATTTTATCACGCACTCACTCGAAACTCATTGGAAGTGTGAAAAATATAATACAGAATATTTACTCAAACTAAAATAATTTCACAAACAGCAATTAACTAAAATTATTCAAATATTTTTATAATTTTTTATTTTGTGTGTTTTGAGCCCTTGGCATAACCTGATATTATGTAGTATAGCACATGGTGTACAGACGGAGTGATTTAATTTTGTGAGTTGAGAAATTGCAAACAAGGAAGCTGAAAATGTGATGTTAATTTATCTACCAGGTAAGTTTAGTGGGAACAGTGCTGCCCTGAAAAAAAAGTCTATAAATTTTTTTTTAAGGAGTAAATAATTAACTTGAATTAAAGGCTCCTCCTACAACGAGCTTCAAATACACTTAAATGTGCAAGGAACTTTATTACGAATCTATTATATATATATATGTTTAGTTATTTATCTACATATATTTATTTATATATATGCCGATTGTACCAATGTACGAAAAAATGAAAACTATTCGGACAAGGGCGGAATGTCATTACTTATTCGCCTTGCTAATTAAAAACACTGTTTCAGACCTCATCCTACGTAACTAAAACGTTTCTTTCAGACTGGCGTACTTCAATACACAAACCGGATGTATGCAAAAACTGAGATAGAAACATGCACTGAACTTTGCTACAGACGTTACACTAGTAAAATTATATGGTTGCCTCCTAGAGTCCCGTAATAAAAATGGATTTATGGGAATCCTGCACGCTAGTTGAGCGCTTGGCTCGTTGAGGCGATACGCAATTTGATACGCACTTCAAGGTCGCCCTTATAGTTCCGTCTCTTTTCAAACTCTAACACGCTGGTATGCAGCGCATTTGATCAAAGCGACTCTAAATAGTGACTAAATAATAAAAATTAAGAAATGTTCACTATCCGCGTCTATGTGGATGGGTCATGCGAGGAAGTGATCATTAACTATCTACTCGGCTAAAAATCTCATCTTATTTCGATGAGTGGTTCCGATTTGATTGACGATTGAGTATTCAAGTCTTCTGCTCGACATCGTACCTCTCGGTACCACTTGAACTACTGAGCGCACACATCAGCCACTGTAGGCCTACTGTACAGTGTTAGAAAAAAATGTCCGTATAGTTACGAAAAAGTATCGGCAAAAATTATCCAGAAATCTTCGTAAAATAATGAACACTCAGGTTTTCTCGATAACGGAATCCTCCGTAAAATTACGGACAGTTGGCTATACTCACAAAAATTGTATTTGTTTAAATTACTTACACTGAATTTTCTAGATGTACGAATTAATCTTATTAGCTATGTTTTCTCGAGAGCGTAACATACCACATAGTAACCAGAACATTTTCTCAGATTTGCCAAAATTCGAATTTACGACCTTATGATTTCCAGGAAAACACTCTAACCATTGTACCACATCGACAACATAGTCACTAAGCGAGTTCCATTAAGTGGTAATAAACCCAAATTTGTAACAGACGACTTTTGTTTTTGACATCCTGATTTTACAGAACTTCATTAGTATCATTATAAAAAAAAAATTACTCTGTAGAAATAAATAACTTTAAGTGTCCATATCCGCTGGTGCGAAACACAGAGTAGAGGTGCAATTTTTTTTTCAGCTGTGATAAGTTCGACGTTGTGACGCGTGTGGACGCCCACTGCAGGATAGGTGAAGAGAGGAGAATAGAGGATGTGTGTGGCCTCCTCGGAACACTTAAATCACAGGGCTGTTCGGCCCTTTTTCCTTACGCGATTCGAGTTCTTGGCTGTATTGCTCGTCGCTTCGCGTCTCTTCTCTTCGCGGCATATTGGCCAACCAGGAAGCAGCACTTATTGTCTTAGCTTGACTTGTCTTATTTTCGTTTCACACCAGTGTGCATGCACATTAACTCAAGGAGTCATAGTGGTCATTGACACCAGTATTTTTTAAAGAAACAATAAAATACTCTTCAAAATTGTAGAAACATATTTCCCTGAATTTATGGAAAGTTATGGTCAAACATCTGTAAACTGGCCACATGGACCGTAAACAAGAAATTACGGAAGCAACTTCTGTATAATTACAGTACTTTTCTGTAAATATTTCCATGAATTTACGGAAATGTTTAACATTGTACGTTAGTAAATACATCAGACATATCGCACAACATACTGCTACGCCTATGATAAAAAGAAAATTTAATTCAAGAAATATTGAAATCGTATTTTTTACATTAATTTATACAACAGGTTTTTTTGCCAACTGCAACTAACCACAAAACGTTACTCATAGTTTCATGCATGGCAGTTTTAATAGACCTTAATAAAATTTTTAAAAAATTAAAACAATATCGATTTTATTATTTGTAGATTATCCAAGTGTGTCAAGCAATGAAAAGAAGGCTGTAGTTGTGGTCGGACCGCTAAAAGGCCGAACCGAGTTCGATTTTATTTGGCCTGAATTTTCGTATTTTGATAACGTAACGAACCTTGCATGGCCAATGCATTCTCTCAAAGTGCTTCTGTTCTCCCGCAGTTCTAAATCGTCTTTGCTACGTCTATACTTTAGTTCAAGCACAATGGCTTTAATGCCTTGATTTTCTCAGTGTCATGACAATGTCTAACTCTTACGTTAAACAGCGTGATGTACACTGTTAAAATATTTTCTTTTCGGCAAAAATAAATAACAAAAATTTGTATTTGGCATTACTAGGGCCACGATTTTGTCGCGAAAAGATTTTTGCCCCACTTTGTTTCAGTGTCTCACGTTCACATCGGCAGTTCTGTTTCAAGGTTATTGGCAGCGTGTCTTTGTTCAGACACGTTTCTCATTTGACTGCACCAATCAGAATAAGATTATTGTGAGTCTGTACGTCTATAATTTGACAAGTCAAGTTAAAGTAAAATCATCCAACCACATACAATGTAGCAGAGCTGCAGGTGTGCGCATGACGCATCGAAACCAAATGTTGCAAAAAAATTTTCGCCATAAAATCGTGGCTCTAGGCATTACAAATCTAAATTTTCTTCGAAAACAGTTTAATTTTTTCAGCAAGTTAACTTTTCAGCCTAAAAATTGTGGTAAAAATATTACAAATAACTTTACTACAATCATTCCTGTAAACAGTGTTATTTAACCGGTACTGAAAAATTTGAACCAAAATATTCTTTGTAACAAATCTACTTTCCTGTCGTTCACGTTTAAACTATATATTTTATCTCAATAAAATTTGTGTAGCAGCAAAATAAGTGCTTCCAAGGTGTATACATGTGACAAAAGTGTACCATTCTTAGGTCACATAAATGTGTACTATAGCTAGGGTCATGAACTTAAAGAATTTTGCTCCAGTTGGTTTCGTGCACATCTGCTGTTCTGCTTCATGGTTACTGGCACCGCGTATTGTGAAGTGACAGTCTCTCATTTGACTGCACCAATCACAATAAGTTTACCATACGCATGTTATTTGCAGGTAGAACACCAAGACTCGTGATAGTTCAAACATCCAATCAGCGGCTATGATGCAGTACTGCAGTTGTGAACGTAAGGCACTGACACTAACTGGAGAAAAATTCTTATCGCGAAATGTTCGTGACCCTAACTATAGCATATATTTGGACCTTTATTTAGTTTTTATTTTCAATAATGTACACTTATTATTACAAACAGACGCCATATGCATACAGTATGTCCACGCTTAACGTTTAAAACTCTCCGTAGCGACGTAGAGGATCTTCAGACAAGTAATGTAATATAGGACCCCTTGGGCATGTTCGGACGGGAAATGCCTTAAAATTGGTAACGAAGATGTAATATGACGTCACACCTGCGTCGCACCGCAGCCGTCATTTAGCAGCTACAAATATGGCGCATGTAGAATCTCAACGGTTCGCCTCATCTGCATGTTGTCAGCATGGCGCAGTGGATGTTTTGAAGTCAGACTTCGGGGTTTTGAGTTTTGGTCCCTTCAAAAGTTTCATTTATTATTGTGATGAAATGTGATTTTATTTATGATATATTTGTTTTCCTTTGTCTTTATTTACAAAGCCCTACATTGCGGTCTCACAGTTTTAGTTGCGCAAAAATACCAAGCTGTTCGTTACAAATCAAGATAATGTTATTATTCGTTTAACGTTTCTTTAGTGACATCCTCTTAAATTATTTGTACAGAAACGTTTAAGGCTTCGGTAAGAAACATGAAGGTGAGTTGTAAGCATCGGTAACGTTTGTAAGTCAATTCTTAACCTTAAAATTCACAATAAAACATTAAAATCCAAGATTAGGCCACATCTGAACAACTCCATTTAAACGAACGTAACATAAAACAAAACGTTTCCAAACTGAAAAGTAAATGACTGTCTCGCTATTATTTCCAATTGCTCGAAGGTAGTGCCGTTAACAGCAATGCAGGAGTTACAACGCTGTACCATTTATTGGATTTTCGTGGATTTCCAATGCAGCGTCTGCAGTGCGGACAACAAGATCTTCTTCGTCTTGTACATGTGTTTTGTACACTAATTCCTTCGTAGCGCCCCAGAAGAAAAAATCCAAGGGATTGAGATCAGGTGACCTCGCAGGCCAGGGAATTGGACCGAAACGCCCGATTCAGCGTCCAGGATACATAAAGTTCAGGTTGTTTCATACTAGTATTGCACTATGTGCCGGCGCCCCGTCGTGTTGTAGCCAAATGGTTGCTTTTGCACCTCGAGAGAAACCTCTTCAAGCAGCTCCGGTAAGACATCTCGTAAAAATACGAGGTAGTTAGGACCCGTTAGTCTCTCTGGTAAAATGTAGGGACCCATTAAACGATCTCGTAAAATACCTGCCCTGACATTAACTTTAAACTTTTCTTGTCGGCCACGTTCGTACGCGATATGCGGATTGTTCACAGCCCAATGGCTATTATTTTTGGAATTGACAATGCCGTTTTCATTTAAGTTGGCATCAAAAGTAAACGTTACCAGGAAGGGAAACTCGGGATTTTGAAGAGACTCTTCGCAAAATCGCTCGCAGAATTGAACTCGAAGAGGGTAGTCCCCTGGGTTAAGGTTCTGAACTGTGGTTTTGTGATTCGCCTTGTATTCATTGCCCTCCAATACCGACCGGACAGCCGTCGAAATACCAAATTGACCATCGATGCGTCGGGTGCTGGTGCAAAGGTCATTATCGACCCGCTATAACACAGCCTCCTGAACCCCGTTGTGGAGAGGTTGGTTAGCATCACGTTCTCGATAAGCCTATGGAAATGTTATTTCAATTAGCCTTTGTGTCCGACGTAACGTCACGTTGCGATAGAAAATATCGTTAGGTGTTAACTTACTTGCACAAAGCCGGTTTCACGTAGTCGACGACCGACAGTCGAAAAATAAACATGGCTCGGTAAAACACGCTGCGGAAATCTTTCTGAATACAGACGCCGAGCTGCGAGAGCATTTTAATTGGCAGCTTCAAAACACAAATGCATATCTGCCAGTTCATTGAAAGTAAACCTGTTTGTTTTTGTGGTAACACTATGACCAACAAAGCATTCGTTGTACAGTCGATTCATGGTTGCACTACTAACTGCACAACTGATAACACAAAACAAAGATGCAAAACGCACAGACCCACACAGGACTGCATTCAAATGCCACCTCTCCTCTTTCCTTGTTCGTGAGAGTCAAGGCCACCACACCGTCTTCCAAAGAACGAGCAGATATAGGACACATAAAATGGTAATAACAACAATGGATGGGACCAAGACTCGAACCCCGGAAGGCTGACTTCGAAACATGCACTGCGCCATGCTGACAACATGCAGATGAGGCGAACCGTTGAGACTGTACTAGCGGTATATTTGGAGCTGCTACGGCGCGACGCAGGTGTGACGTCATATTACGTCTTCGTTACCAATGTTAAGGCATTTCCCGACCGAGTATCCGCCAAGTGTCCTGTATCACATATCATATTACTTGTCAGAAGGTCCTCTACATCGTCGCTACGGTGCGGACATCCTGTATATATGTTTATAGTCTCTTCGAATGAGAGAGTGTAAGATTTTGGTCAGCGCTCAACATCGAGGCCTTTACCGCTGATGAGGGGTGACATGAGGTGAGCATGGAGCAGCGCCAGAATGAAGGGGCGGGGGAAACGGGAGATCCTCGAGAAAACCCGCCCATCAGCAGCATCGTCCGGCACGATGCCAACATGTGAAAATCCGGAGACCGACCCAGCCGGGAATCGAGCATGAATGATTGGAGGCGAATGGTCTGACCATTCGGCCACCGCGACCTAAATCGTGTTCGAGATCACGTTCCGATCATCTAGATCGGACAAGGAAAAGTGAATGCCAATATCTAGATTCACTTCCTATGGTCGATGTCTTATTTCTACGTGCACTAAATTTTAGTTGCCAGCACAAAAATATTTTGTTGTAGGCTACTTTAGTGCAAATGACTTATTGTACTTAAACTTGGTTTTTGGACGACTTGCATTATTCTAGTGTTAATTATTCTAAACTTTCACTGTCACAAACAACATCATTTGTGATTTTTTTAAGGACACATAATACCCATGTTAGTTTCTACGTTACTAACATTTTGGAAGTTTTATTTGTCAAGTACAGCAGTTCACAGGAAATATTTGACGTAACGTAACCTTGAAGGCGATAAGCCTTTCACTGCCTCCTCGGCGTGTGTGTGGGTGTGACAACGCAGCCGCGTAATTTCCCCGCAGTGTATATCGGGGAACCAAAGTACCGCTTCCCTTGCAACATAGCCCACGCCAAGCAGGGTCGAGAGGTGACGCTCTATCCCGGGCCGGCCTCGCTCAGGGGCGTGTCGTCGCGACCTTGGAACACACGTCTGTTTGCCGCCTGGTGACTCAACCCCGCGACGTTCTAACGCGCGCCGTCAACACAGCGCTGCGAGACGCAACCCACTTACCCACATACACGCTTCCGCCATCTTCTCTCGGAGGCTTGGTGCTGTGGATAGAGCACTCGCATCCCACCAAGGCAATTCGGGTTCAATTCCCGATGAGGTCGGTCTCCGGAGTTTCTTATGTGGAAATCGTGCCGGACGATGCCGCTGGTAAACGGGATTTCTCGGGGATCTCCCGTTTCCCACGCCCTTTCATTCCGGCGCTGCTCCATACTCACCCTACACCAGCGCTGAACACCTGGACGTTCAGAGTGCGTGGTTGATAAATAAACGCTGAAAACATCAATTGATTTCTACGCTTTTTTCGAAGCCAATATAGATAAAATACTCAACGACAATCCTAGATAATTGTAGTTGCCAACTTTATAAGCAAATATTTATCCAGAATTACTTATTCATTACGCGTGATCTCTTGCGTCGCAGTTAAATGTACGAGGTTCCGGCGTCAGAGATTGTGCCTCAGAAGTTCGTAACACTGGAAACATGTTGGCTAAAACTATTGTCTACCATTGCTATTGTTTAATTTTCGCAAATTTACTTCAAGAAACCTACAGTTATATATTAATGCTCTTAGCGTTGAATTACGTACCACGCTCTCTTAAGTGCTGCAAATGTTAATTCTACTACAGGTTAGAAAGATAATGTTTTTTTTTTGTAGGAGAATTTGGCACAGGGATATTTTCTGCCACTATCTTCGCTGCTATCGCTAAGGGAACAGAAAAATACGAAACAATAGTAAACTCAATTCATTTTAAATAGGCTTGGAAATTACAGAAGTCATTTAACTTAATTTTAAAGTTAAAGTAAACCAATTACGTGTTTTAAATTATTAACTTCAAATAACTTAAAATTCAGGAAATCTATGTGATTGGTCAGCTTGCACTCATTACCGATAGCAGCTCTCAAGCGACAGAAATTTTCTTTGTGCCAAACGTTCAACATTGATATTTCTACCCTGCAGTAGAATTAACCTTAGTGCAAGCCAAAATCTCAGTACTCCGCCATCCTCTCGTCGATATATTATCTCAACTGTCTATCGATACATCTACTATCCTCTAAGAAATCGTTTGTCAATACTGTTTACAGCCTACGTTTGCAGGGTTGTGGCCTTTATTTTCTCAGAAGTAGCAACGCGACAGACGCGCCAGGCGAGTAAAATAGCCTGTCAGCCAAAGTAAGGTCAATTATATTACAATCTCATGTAACTTTATATTCACAGAAGCTCTGTGATTGGTCAACGTTAACCTTATACGATAGCAGAGAAACATGTGGCAGAAATTGTCTCTGTGTCGAACTTATAATTAGTGCCGCGATTTTGTCGCGAAAATATTTTTGCCCAGTTTGTTTCAGGGTCTCACGTACACATCGGCAGTTCTGCTTCATGGTTATTGGCAGCGTGTCTTTGTTCAGCCACGATTCGCATTACACTGCACCAATCATAATGTGGCTACCTACGTATGTAATTTACCAAGGCCAGTGAGAGTAAAACCATCCAATCACAGACGATGTAGCAGAACATCAGATGTGCACATGGCGCATTGAAACCAAATGTTGCAAAAATATTTTCGCCACAAAATCGTGGCTCTTTTAACTAGATATGATGGTTTATCGGGGAAAAACTTGATTGTTTGCTGGGTTTTAACTCACGTTCAACTTACCAGAAGATTACTGTCTTTCGATTGTACGTGGAGCTGCTACCCTATTTGACTGAGCCATTAAGAATCCCGATATTGTAATATTTGAAAATTGTTATTGGTCTGCAGACAGCTACGTTGTGTCAGTCGTATATCATCCAATCATATATGTTACAAGAATCTACAGTGTTTTCAAGCGTACCTTGTCACAAAACATTTTCGCGATATACCATCATCTCTACTCTATAAAAAACTTCCTCGAATGTTTAGGAAGTTATTATCCCAGACGTAGTATGGTACAGTTACCATACTTAGTATAGTAAATATGCTAACTTTTACAGTTGTTACAATACAAGTCTGGTATCTTTAGTATACATTTGACTGTTTTATAAAAATGTTTAGGAATGTTACCATGGATTTATGGGAAACTATTCTACATTGCCTACTTTTTTAGCGCTCCTATACGCAAGACTGGTAAATTTACAAAAAATTTTCTAGAGTGTACTTATAACATAGAACTTGCTAACTTATAGTATAATTAATCTTAGCCAGAGTCTAGTTGGACGCGCTGACGTCACAGGAACTTCAGCTCTGATTGGCTAACACCTTTTGTTATTCGCTTCGCGTCTGTAGCGCTATTGTAATTCCTGCATTAATCGGTCAACTTTATCGCCGAAACGCGGTTTTCCCAGGAAGCCACGACGGCTTGAAGGTCAACACAGTGAATCTACCAGGCATCTTTCTCAGACAAGAAATGCCGAAATCAAACTTTTGTTGTGTATTGTTACAAGATTGCAAAATTTGCACGTGGGCAAGCTCTTTGGGATAGAGGTCTTATAATAAGAAAAAGCATAGTTATTTTATTGATTTACCAGCTCACAAAGCTTACAAAAATTCACAAAACAGAAATAAACTATAACTTTCAGTGTACCCTTATTATGCACACAATTACTACTGTGTCACAGAAACGTTAATTAAGTTTGACAATTGAAGCACAAAAATGTTTACCATTAAACAAAGACTACAAATTACAATTAAAGTTCAGTCGTATATCCAATTAACAATCTTTCAAATAGTGACAATGTACAACCTTAACAGTCCGAAGTGGTGATTGCTCACCATGTGCTGTGCAGCACCCTGAGTAAACCACTGCCTTCACTCTTGAGATCTTCGGTTCGACTCCCGTCGCGCACCTCATTGTTGTCCGTCGACCCACAGCAGCAGTCCTCTTGATTCGCCCAAAAATGCTCCGAAGATACGTGCCTGCAGCATCACAAACTCTGACGTCACCAAGATGTCTTCGCCAGTCTCTCTCAACAAGCATAACACCGTTGTCAGTGACTACTCTCACCTTTCTGTAGCACGCCGACAACTTCTTCACTGTTGTCGTCGATACAACACCCCAAGTGTTGTCTGCTCCTCCTGCATCCCGCTGGTGTTACCCAGCCTCGAAACCGACCACCGCCGCAGTGTTGCCACCCCCAAGGCGCCGTTCCTTGTCAGCTCCACTGCGTCGACACAACAC
>PNEQ01091497.1:20723-42433 GCA_003012365.1 Medauroidea extradentata | reverse complement strand
TCTTTATGTTAACTGGTTTTCAAGTTTTGTATGAAGTAAAAATACGCAAATTTTGACTTTGAAGGACCATTACGGGAAAACTAGATGAGCTAATTTTTTTCCGTTAGAGGTATATGTACTCTCAAGTAATGTGTACAAAACTAACACTATTTCATACAAATATAAAATTATGTTTTTTCCCCACTTGAACACCCTTAAGGAAGGATGTAAAACAGAGACTGCGGGGCGTAGGGCGCCTAGGAGCTTAAATCCGACCCTTCATGCGGGTCATTGAATCCGTGAAATTTTCCGGCGTCTAATTATTGGCAACTACATACGAGAAGAGTCGTATTTAATTGTATGGTAAACATTGTCAGACGCAGTATTTCGTAGTAACACGCTCCAGCTCGAGCACCTTGCATTGTGAGACATGGGATAAAGTGAACACTCAAAAAACCCTGCTAAACTTCTAATGTCAACCATTTAGTATCTTTCCGCGCGTGACGGTTAACGACGGGAAATATCTAACCTCTCTGGACATGTCACTTGACGCCTGCGCGTGTGAGATTCGGTAGGAACCTACATTGTTTAGTAAAAATATATTAACTGTATAAAATATAGGTATGTAGATTTCAGTTCACGTTGTTGTAGTATTGTTGTATTTAAACAAGGACCTACACGGAACTATATTGCGTAACTTCGCTGCCAACCATACAAGCAGTAAGAAGGTAACTAGGGTTAATGTTGAATTACATGCAGTAACAACTATTCTCCGTTCACTCTTAGTTAAGTTTTAGGATAAACAAGGCAAATTATAAACATACATGTTCATTGGCTGCCGATCGCCGTGCACTGTGATCTTGCATAAGAAATTGATCTTTGTTATCTGTCGTGTACATATAAATTTACCACTCCATCACTTAATGAGAGAGTTTTATTAACAAATATCTAAAATATACAGACGTTACAAACACAATCTACGACGCTATATGTTTATTACTATAATTATGGTTAGCGAACGACACGTCCGTACAGTTGGTTCACGAGTTATTTAACGACTGACGCACTGCTAAACGTACGAGTTTCTTGGTACACTTGCCAGTATTTAGAGATGTACGATACTCTGAAGATACCAAAAGTTTAGTTCAGTAATAATTACCACAGTAAAAATACGTCAGAAATATCACAATCAGATATAATGTTTTATTTTTTCAAAGTATTTTTGGACGTTAACGCGTCAATGTTGTGTTACTGCGAATGTTTTCTTTCGTTCGTCCATTTTCCGTTCCAGTTCGTCCGATCCACGGCCGCGTGGTCCGAACCAAAGTTCCTTCTTGTTCTATTTTGTTCCGTCCTCGCGTCGGTTTATATTTACGTCGCTTGCAGATTAGGTTATGTGATGATGGACGTGAACAGTGAAAATGTCTTGCATGGTTTTCGAAACGTGGATATATGTCTCCATTACTGAACAAACTGTGGTGATGTTTATAAGGCAAGAATAAAAATCTCGCATAGCAATCTTTTATGTATAAAAAAAATATGTGTCGTGAATTATCGACAGATTGTTTGGTGATTTATAAAATATAATTTTTCCAAAACGAAGTACAAAATAATCCAGGAGGACTTTACAGTAAGTTTAATAACTCATCTTGTTGACAACTTTTTTTCTGCATGTAGTACCAAATTTTCGTTACGTTATTACCAGAATATTTGAATACAATCGTTAGTCATGACTTGACTGTTACTATTAAATTTTGAAATGTACAGTAATTACACATAATGTCTATATTTTTATCAAGTTTTTGTGTAATTTTTGTTTCCCTATGTCGATAACACGTACGAAATGTTCACGCAATATTGTTTTAATATATACGGTGTTGTTGTTCCCTATGATACCAACTGTACAGAGTTTTGTCGGTTGGAAATAGTACATCGGCGCGCTGCACAAATTGAGCCAATTAGAAGCTAGCGAAGTGCAATGATATTACTTTATTTGTTTACTTCAGGACTCAACTTAGAGTGAACGGAGAATAGTGATATTTTTCAAAGGTTACATTTTTAGTGCTCACTTTATCGCGGATATCATATAGTACAGTAACTGTGTATTTAACGGCTAACGTCTATACAACAATTTTTGTTCCTTATCTGCGAGGATTACTCCCAGAAAATATCGACATTCAACTTTGTAACCGTCCATGCGAATACAGTTACCGTCAGACTAGCGTTACGATAAGAACTCATATTCTTTAGTGTCACATGATACAATGGTTGCCGTTCGAATTCGTCGTACGTAATCATAGGCGAAGCGAGAATCTGAATTTTAGGTTTGTAGAGGGTCTTTTACCGGTAGTATTTCTAGTGAATCTACAAAAAAAATAATAACTTGACGCTACTAATTTTTTGCAGTACACATATTAGGATCACAAGCCTACGCAGAAATCAATGTATACATCTAAGAGTTTCAATGTGAAACATTTTGTTTTGTTGGAATAATAATTTGTAACTAATTATATTGTAGTAAGTAGTAAGAGAGGGCTCGGGCCCCTTTGTACCCCCCCCCCTCCCCGGACTAAACCCATGGAGATACGCCTGTCCGTTATCCTCTTCATGTCGTATGATGTTAGGAACTATTGTGTAAAAAAATGGCCGATGTTATTAGATGACGTCATACAACCATAACCATACCAGAACCTTTGTGACTGAAATATAAATGGATGTCCATACATGTCCACAGCATTCCTTAAAATTAAATATTTTAGCAGACCAGTGTGGTTCAAATCAACAAAATTACTAGGTAATAACTTTTGACATTCTTCGTAAACTTTTACAAAAAGAAAATTCCGTAAAGGCAGAGTATATTCACTATTATAAACAGAATACAGTTTATTTATTGCATATATAAAGTAAAACATCAATGGCGTTTTA
Source organism: Medauroidea extradentata (assembly GCA_003012365.1). Lineage (NCBI taxonomy): Eukaryota > Metazoa > Arthropoda > Insecta > Phasmatodea > Phasmatidae > Medauroidea > Medauroidea extradentata. The sequence continues at coordinate 39,529 of PNEQ01091497.1, read as the reverse complement.
AGGATACGTAAGTTCATGATATTAAAACAATTATGTGGTTGAAAAGTTAGTGTGTGTTGGTATGACTGACTTGTCTGACCTTTTCCACAGTATTGCCACACGTGTGTAACGAACAGAAACAAGTTTACAGTTCGTGCCTGACGCCGACATGTTTCTTGTTCAGATAAGACTGACGAAACAGCAACCCGGCGTGTACGTGGACAAGACGTAAACAACTCCCACAACACTGCGACATTTAACTTTCATGCTTGTTTCACGTTCTCAAGTTGGCACTTTTTACTTCACTAAACTGTCATTTGACGTGACTTTCACATAGCTTATTTACTTTTAGTACTGTATTAAGTTAATTTTTAATGCAACGAAACTTTCTAATAACGAAATATTCAACGCCAGCAGATTACACTTAGAAATGATGGTATGTCACGAAAATGTATTGTGCCAACATACCCTTGAAAACGCTGTATTTTCTTGCAACACATATGACTGGGCGATCGTCGGACACAACGTAGCTGTCTGCAGACCAATAACAGGCTTCAAATATTACAATATAGCCTGTAGAGCCTGGAAGTTTTCGCGAAAAGATTTTTGCCCTACTTTGTTTCAGTGTCTTACGTCAACACCTGCAGTTCAACTTCACGGCTATTGACAGAGTGTTTTTGTGCAGAGTCGTTATTCATTTGACTGTGCCAACCAGTGCACGGATAACTGTCACACATCACGTCTGTGATTTGCGGGTTTAACCTCCACACGCTGGGTGTTACGGCATCCAATCACTGGCCACAAAGCAGAGATGCAGGTGCGCACGTAAGGCACTGAAACAAAGTGTTGCAAAATTCTTTTCGCAAAAATTACCGGGCTCTAAGGGAATATTATAGGCTCAGTCAAATAGCGTAACAGCTTCACGTATAAGCGAAAGCCAGTAATATTCTCGTAAATCGAACGTTCATTGAAACACATCACACAGTCAAGTTTTCCCGCGATAAATCATTATCTCTAGCAATAATACCAAATGAGAATGTTATAAGTGAAGAAAAAACAATTTTAAAAAAATTGGGGCGAGTGAGTGAGAGATGTTAGCGCTTAACATGAAGTGAGTATAGAGCAGCTCCGTAATATTAAAGGGCGGGGGAAACGGGAGATCCCCGAGAAAACCCGCTGACCAACGGCATCGTCCGGCACGATTCCCACATGCGGAAATCGTGGGACCTACTCCGCCGGGCATTGAACCAGGATCGCCTTGGTGGGAGGCGACAGGTCTGACTCCTGGACCACCGCGACCAATCTCAAAAAATTGGTAATGTTTCTGATATTGCATTTAAGCAGTTAAGACCCTGCTCTCTGGTTTCAATTTTTTTTTTAGAAATGTATTTTTTACGCCTAAACGACACCAGAAATAAAAAACTTGTCTGGCAGTTTTGTTAAAAATCGTCTTCTCTAGATGTTGGTTGATTTTTTTCAAGGCAACAAATACTATACTTACGTAATTAACGAAATTCTGGTTAATTGACTTTTTAGTCGGAACCGTATAGTTTCCTGTTTTGAAAAAAAAAAAAAAAAATAAACTGTCGCAGCAAGAATTATTTCAAACAAACCTGCCAGACAGATTTTTAATATCTACTCTCGTTTAAGCTTAACTACCGAAGAACTGTAGAAACTAGATAGCATGGCTAGAGACACTGGAAAATCGTGAAAATATTTAACATAGTCTCCAATAAACTGTAGTATCTCAATCGTGACACGTGTGATTAGTTTTCTGGCAAATCACACACGTTCTGTGTTGAAACTGTACAGATTAGCCAATATAACCTTCAGTGTTCTACATAGCATGTTGGAGCCTAGCAAACAAACAACTTATCCCGCGATTTACCAGTAGGTAAAGCTCGTGTATACTGCAAATGATGTATACGTATACAGGATTGTGAAGGGAGAGGGGAGTATCCCTCCTTCCCCCTCCTTCCCCCTCCAATCCCCCGCACACACTGTTCAGTGCCGCCAGACTGCTGTGCCTCTCAGCTGCCAGCGAATAGTTCGTCGTACGAAAATAAAAGTCGGCTCGTCCGTCCTTGATTCCTTGACCTAATTTAAGACACTCTTTTCCTCTTTTCTCCTCGTACCCCTTCCTTGCCAGTGTCGCAGCGCCAGGTGCAAGGGAAATAAGTGCATTGTCATGATCTGCTGTAGACGTTGTTTATCTCGTCAGCTCGTGCTGGCTTCCATCATGTCCGGACATTCTTCGTGGTTCAATTGTTCCCTCTCTCTCTGTCTCTCTTCACGCGACGACTCGTCTGCCTCGAAGCCGTATTACGTGTTTGATTCTCTGTATATAGCATGTTGACAGTCAAGACAGACCTGTCAGTAGTAACAATATTTACTTTACCGGTGCTTTAGGCATCTAAGGGCCTTCCTACTTGCGCTTCAAACTAGTTGCAGCGAGATACGGCTATTATTTTTTTTAAACTAAATTATTTAACGCTAATTAATTTTGTATTTCTACAAAAAAGAACGATTACTTCAAACTATGTCCCCATAGTTATAAAAATTAACCACGTTTATTATAAACATCATTTTCGGTCCCCTCAAAATGGCCAAAAATGGGTTTTCCAGACTGCCGTATATAGAAAAATAACAAACGGTTTCGAAAAACACAACTATAGAAACAATCGTTAGACTTTGACCTATGCTGTCCACAAATAAAATATTGTAGTCACCGTTAAAGTTCCATAGTAAAAAGGACAATAGCAAAGCACTCCACGCCAGCTGAGTGGCTTTCGCGGAGAGGAGATAATTAGGGACACCTATATTTCGCGACAAGAAGTTTGCCTCACTTTGTTTCAGTGCCTTGTGTGCACATCTGCAGTTTTGCTTCATGGTTGTTGGCAGCGTGTCTATGAGAAGAGCCGTATATCATTAGACTGAGCCAATTACAATAACGTTCCTGCAACAACACACGTCTGTGATTTGCCGGTAGAATCCCAAGGCCCGTGACAGTTGAAATATCCAATCACTAACCACGAAGCAGAACTGCAGATGTGAACATAAGGCACCGAAAAAAAGTGAGTCAAAATTCTTCTCGCGAAGAACAGAGGTCCCTAGTCATAATGTATTTACATGCGACGGTTAGTTCCACTGATACCACACCTGTCTCAACACACACAAACATAGCCTATCTAGGGAGGCCCTTTAACTTTTGAACAATATGCATTCTATACTTCTTTCACTATGCCAGACCTGCGTTCACGTGACAAGTGGCAAAAAGACGCGAGTAAGGCAGAAAAGAAAAACAGCAATAACTTCGGCTTCAGATCTGTTAATCGTACTTTGAACAAGCCAATAGCTAGTGAAGTGAAGACATTTTGGTCAGCGCTTAAGGCGGCTGCCTGGCTGGCGCTCAAACTACGTGCAGTGTTTTTTAAGTTACGTTTTTCGACCAGTAAACGTGGGTCCATAATGCTCATCTACGAAAAAAACGAGAATATTACTTTCAAGACACCACGCACATTGGAAGTATTATTTTAAGGCACTTTTTTAAATTTTTTATTTCTTTTCTAATATTTTTTATAGAAAATGTTTGTTGCAGCGGCGATGAGGAAGCTTCCGCGTCACCACTGCACCAACCATTCCCCCCTTTAATGTGACGTGTGACAATTTGCATAGTGACAATTTTTGAGACCCAAATGGACAACACAAATTTACACCCAGCCAGACCTGGGAATCGAACCCAGAACCCCCCGCAGCAAAGCCGGCCGCTCAACCAACTGAGCCACGGGGGGTTTGGGGGGGTCGGCCGGCACTCGAACTTGACTAAAACCGGCTCTTTCACTCGGTTTTTTCCCACGATTTATGTAACGGATCTGTTTGAAATTGAGGTCTACAAATACACTGGACTTTGCTACAGTGGCGCGTACAAATAAAATGACATGGCCTACGGCGGGAACATTGCGCGTGTTTACCACTCTGGGCGTAGAGGCGATATAACAATACATGTGCCTGTCGACATCGCCCGTGGCGCCTCATCGATATTCGCCTCACACACACAAACACATCCTTCACCAGGCGGGCCTGCCCTGGCTGCCGAGCGGGGCGCAGAGCTTCGGCCCAAATAAGTTTATCTGAAAACTACTCAACGCACATCAGTAATGTCTGCTTAGGAACGACATTCAAAGAACGTTACACACATCTATGCCCTTGTCTGATCCTCCATGAATCTATAAATCTTACTTTCTCACGATGGAAAGTGAAGAAAATGGGTGTTTTTTGCGGGCCTTTTAAAGCTTGAAGAGCTTGTTTCAGAACATTTTAAAAGGTACATCCGTACACAACACACTTTTATCTCGAATGCTACGTTATGAAATGATGGGGTGACCATTGAATGCCTCATAGAGGCAGAGAGAAGACTGCAGTGACTTGTCTAGAGGCTGAGGTGAGGTGTGTTGAACACCCTGTGCCGCGTCGCTAACTTCCCCGCGTTTCTTAGATCTCAACGCGAAAATGACGTCCCCGGGCGAGAAGAGGGTGATACGAGCATGGAGCAGACATTAAAAAGGGGAGGATAAAGTGGAACAATAATCCCGCGAAAACCCGCCGACGAGCGGCATCGTCCGTCACAACTCCGACGTGCGGAAATCCTGATGGAATCCACTGAAAATCCAGCTCTCTTTACTTTAAAGGGAGGAAGCTCCCTAACCGCAGCTCCTACCACAACATCCTTCTATAGGCGGTTCGGGGTAAAGTGAGCACTTCAGTAAACCCTGCTAAAGATCTATTTTCAGCCTATTTGTATCTTTCCGCTCGTAACTGCTAACAACGGGAAATGTCTAACTTCTTTTCTTTAGACACGTCACTTGATGTTTGCGCGTGTAAGATAAATTGTGTAGTCAGTGTGAACCTATATAGTTCGATTAAAAAACATTTATTAACTATATGAACTACTAGCATGTCAACTTGGGTTGATTTTGTCTCAGTATTGTTGTTTTTAACTAGGAAAACACACGGAACTATATTACGTAATTTCGCTGCCAATCATACAAGCAGTAAGGCGACTATAGTTAATGTTGCATTATATGCAGTAATGGCTAGTAATATTTTTCAAATGTTAAACTTTTAGTGCTCACTTTATCCTGAACGACCTATATCAATAAACGCCTAGGTTGATATTGGCGCAAGTAGCAAATGGATTGTCTCCAATAAGCGAATCACAACGCAGTACTTGGGCGCTTTTAATGGCATGTGCCTGCAAAAGAATACGTTAAAAAGCGGGCTTTGCTCGTTCTGGTCCTTTAAGTTTTCTGTAACGAAAATAGTTAGTACAGTTGGTCCTCGATTTACTTCATACCGCTTTACGTTATTTCGGATTAACGTTGCTATTGTTTGAGTACCTTTTTTTCATATTAAGTTGCTGCTGATTCAGAGTAATGTTGCTAATCCATTCTTTCGTGATCTCGTTAACCCATTCATTCACGCAAGAGTTAACATATTATGTTCCACAAAGGCTTGGCTATAGGCTGTGGCCGGGGCTAGTCTGGATCAGTTAAAGTTGTTTCAATTTGCGTCGCTGTTTTTAGGAACCTAACCCTGACGTAAATCAAAGACTTACTTATCTAATATTATTTTAATGACATATTATGGGAACTTTTTACTTTGAGAAAATCTCTATTCCGTAATTAAGAAGGCCTGCTGAAGTATATATCTATCACCGCGATTGTTTACCGTCTCGTACTTATGAGTTAGGTTTCACTGACATTTGTAAGAAATTACACACTTTCTTGGCCTTACTAACTACTGAGCGAGATGAGGAGATAAGGGACAAGTATTAGTTTCTTTCCTTGTTCTGTTTTTTTTACTTCAAAGGTGTCAGTATGTGAAATGCTACATTACTTAAGTGATATATAGAGGTACGTGAATTTCGCAGATACATTCCAGGTCAGGTTGAACGCCAATTATGTATACTTCATAGTCATGTCTGTTACTTGCTGGCGGCTGGTGTTTGACTACTGCAAGCCAGTAGTAAATAAGGAAATAATGCGAAGTGATATCGCTTGCTACCTGCTTGTACGGTTATAAGCCAATAGATAATCTATTGTGGCCAGTGGGTGTATAGGACTGACAAGTCTAGGCTGCTGCCAGGTGAATACGCGAAATTTACGTACCTCTAGTGATACATTCATGCAGGTTTTTGCAACTGGTGTTAGTATTAAGTGTAACTTTCCTCAGTGCATACACCATTAACAGAGCCATTGATTTTTGGTGAAAATAATATTTTACATCAACTTGTTTCAGTGTTGTATGTGAAGTTGTCAACCACAAGTAGAGTCTCCTTACCTTCGAGGTCAGTTGTTGGGTGCTTTTAACTGTCACACGTCTTAAAGTTCTACCCGCAAACCATAGACGTGTGATGTAACTGGAAGCTCAGTCTCAATAGCACAGTCAAATACGCGACATCTCTACGTAAATACGCGCGGTTAATGACAATGAAGCACGGCTAGAGATGGGCCGTAAGGCAATGAAACAAGTTGTTGCAAGATTCTTTTCACCAAACCTCAGTGGCTCTTACAGTCACGCACTTTGTTTTGAGCTGCATAAACCCCACAAAATGACTATACCTATACACAGTGGAGGATATGACAAAGTCCACGAAACCAAGGTCGTGTAGGTACTGCGGGGAAACATTCACGTATGTACAGTACAATTCCAAGAAGGAATACAGTCGGCGAAATTGCAAAGAAAACTGTACACACCACTAGAATGAGTAACCAACAAACACATATGTACAGGAAATATTTCGAAACTGGACGAAACTACGTAAACAACAAAGACGAACACACGGAGTTAACTATAAGTAAACGTAAATCTATCTAAGGAAGTTGGCGTTTTAAATGCATGGCATAGTCTTTTAAGAGTTTTTTTACAAAACTATTAAACGAGTTTCAAATTTAAGGTCCGAGTTTGATTCCTGGCGAGGATTATCCAGATTTTCCCTTGTGGGAATCTTTCTGGACGATGGCGATCAGCGGATTTTCTCGGGGACCTCTCGTTTCATCCAGCCCCTTAATTCCAGTACGATCCACGCTCGTCTAATTCACCTCACCAGCGCTGACAACCTGAACAAATTATATTCGCTTCACAACATTTCCTTCTGCAACGGGGTGGATTTGGAACATTCCAAAAAAATATTTTTTTCGCAGAAACGGTGGCCTTCAATAAATACATATACGTGCGATGCATTCCGAATGATTAATTTCCACATAACGTTAATTAATATTTACTAATAGTTAAAAAATTAAAATATTAGACAAATGTCGATCGGACATTTGTCTAATATTTTAATATATACGATATATTATCTGGTCTGACATCACTTCACCAATAATCAGGGACCCTTGTGTCTCGCGAAAAGAAATTGCCTCACTTTGTTTCCGTGCCTTACGAGCACATCTGCAGTTCTGCTTCGTGGTCAGCGATTGGATGTCTAAACTGTCACGAGCCTTGAGATTCTAGCGGCAAATCACAGACGTGTGGTGTTGCAGGAAATTTTTTGTAATTGGCTTAGTCAAATGACATACGGCTCTTCACACAGACAAATGCAAATAGCCATGAAACAAAATTGCTAATATGCAAGTAAACACTGAAGCAAGCTGGCGCAAAAATATTTTCGCGACAACTGCCGGACTCAACGAATCACAAATATTCATAGCGAGCGGCGCACTATAGTGATCATTAGTTGGGGACACGCCAATGAAAGAAGACCGTCAGGAAATTATCGCTGGAAAATATGACAGTTTGCTAGGCTTTAGCACAACATGTCCATATCTGATCTATCGTTATTGACGTATCTCTATTTGACTGGGCCAATTATAACTCTGAAGCGTCTCTATAGACTATCTGGTGATTAGTAGGGACCCCTAATTTTCACGAAAAAAATTTCTCTGCACTTGGTTTCAATGACTTACTTGCACATCTGTAATTATGCTTCATGGTTATTGGCAGCGTGTCTTTGTGTCATTTGATTTTGCAAATCACAATAACGTTACTACAACTTCACAGATCTGTGATTTGCCAGTAAAACCCCAAGACACGTCAGAGCTAAGACGTCCAATCACTTATTATGAAGCTGAGCTGCAGATGTGCACGTGAGTCACTGAAACAAACTGGGACAACATTCTTTTAGCGAAAATTAGGAGTCCCAAGTGATTAGTCTTTAACAAACTACATAAACATTATCTAAGCATACAAGGCGCATGCTGCTACGCTGTTTTGCAAAATACGGTGTCACCAAAGATTCTTGCGATGATTTTCCATTATCTCTAGTTATATTAAACCAAGCCTAGCAAACTGTCAACTATTCCCGCGACAGTAGACCTGTAATGAAGGCCACTGCATGCACAGGATTGTGAAATCCACTCTGCTGCTAGACGAGTCACTGAAATTCACGCAGCACTAATCAGTAGACTGTGCAATTACACTGATTAAAGAACATACCGCAAAGTTGTATCCTTCGAGACTTGGAAAAGTCGCAACTGTTGCTGTCCAAGGCAGGTTTCTGAGTTCTTCTGGGTCATCCTCTCTACTTTGTATGTGTATACAGTAGGAAACCACAACATCCGGTTAGCACCGTCACCTTCATTCCTCACGTTTTACTCAACGTAGAATCCAGCACAAAAGCACGTTCACCCCACGTGGTATTTTTATAATCTCCATCTGACACGAAGCCTGGAAATAGTTGGCCAACTCTCAGCCGGTGCGATGTGAGATAACTTGGAGCAGACCTAGGAAGATGAGTGGGTGTCGACAGATATTTCTGTCCTGGAAGGCGGCTGACAGAACTGCCAACTTTGGCCACTTTGCAACACTTGAAGGTCTCAGATGTTCGACGTCAATTCCGAATATAGTTTTCAGTCTACTGTTCCGTGGAAATTGGTAAAGTTAAGGATTTGAGTTCTGGAGGAACCTGATTCGAGTCTTGGTCCGATCATCCGAAATCCCGTTTTCCGTGATGTTCCTAGTTTACTCCACGCGAATATTTCGTTAGTTCCTCGCTACACGACATTGCTGATTCCCTCCCTGTTCCTTATTACCATATTAAGGTTTTCAAACTGTGAAAATATACCATTTAATGTTACCAAAAGAATTTGTTCAGAATTTACACGCATGTATAGTCTATTATAATGTAGTGTCGTAAGAAAAAGTACAATGTACACAATCTAATTACGACACTAATTATGTGTATTTATTTACGTATTTATGTTTATTTTTTGACACATAAATTTTAAAATATTGAACAGAATTTCACAAAGTCTGTTAACGACACCAGGACAGTGGTTTGAACGTAATTTAATTTTTTTAATAGGATTCCGAGTACACTTAGCTACTAATAAAGATTCCGAGTATACTTAGCTACTAATAAAACCTTGACTAAAAAGAAAAGTGTCAGAAAATCTAAAGAAATTACGTAATGAATTTGTATGAACTAGGGTTCTAAAATTTCCAGAAAAATTGGCGAAAGGAAAAAAAACAATAAAAAATCAGATTTTCTTTTCAGATTTTCCGGAAAAATTGCAAAAATTGGACAATTTTCTTTAAAATCATTATGAAATTATACTAAACTTGTGGTGGTTAAATAATATCTAGTAAATTAAATAAGGTAATTAAAATAAGGAGAAAAGCAGAGAATTGGTCTGTCTGTTTCATTCTGAACGTTTACTTACTAGCAAGGCGTATGAATGTGGACAGAAAGCAAACATGAGAACATAAGGGAAACTACAGAAACATCACATTACATTCTACTTCGTGGCAAGTGATTGGATATTTTAAACTGTCAAGAGCTTAGGAATTTTACCTACAAATCATAGACGTATGGTGTTGCAGGAAAGTTCTCGTAATTGGCTCAGTCAAATGAGATACGGCTCTTCACATAAACACGCTGCCAATAACCATGAAGTTAAACTGCAGGTGAGCACGTAAAACACTGAAACAAACTGGGGCAAAATTATTTTCGCGAAAAACAAAGTCCCTATTTATGTGTGTGATCTCTTTACAATAGATTGTGCACTCTACGATGGGATTTGTACTAACTGTACAGGGAAAATCTCTGCGGCAGGCCAAACGGAGATGTCGGACGAGAGCACAGCAGTTTGGAGTCTAGTCTGTTGCCAGAAAATAAAGCGAATTTTGTACGTCTCTATAAATAAGCCAAGATATTAGACTGACAACACTCTGTTTAGCCGAGGAGTTTTGGCAGAGTGTACAAAAGGCCCGTTGTAGTCTCAAAGCAGCTTCGTGATGAGTACTTTGCGCGAATGTGGTGCCGACTACGTCACTGAGCATGCGTGCTATTTGGCAAGATTGTCGTGACGTATACCGTGGCAGTCCAAGAGGCGTGTTGCAAGACGCTGTCTCCTGTCACCTGGGTGTAAGTCCGTGACCTGGAAGTGTGGAACAGCTGAGAACATCACAGCACGCACATCACCTCGCCACAGACTACATAGTAATACAGACGTGAAATGACGTGGCGGTTCATTCGATACGGGCGAACTTCACCCGCTTATTGGCTGCCCGAGGTTGTTGATACCAGCTCCGTGTATGTTTGGCCCTTGTATGTTACGGCAGGTTTCCTGTTGGCCTGGCTGCAGAGTAGCAGGGCAGCCACCTACTCTGATTTGCAGTTGGCATTTCTGCCATATTGCTGTACTAATTTGTTTCAATGCCTTATTAGTACGGACCTGAACAATTCGCGTTTCCTTTAACGCACACGCTAGAATTCCAGCAACTATAAGTTCGTGTCACTTTTGCAGTTGGCCCATGACTTATTTGACATACGAAGTTTCTAAGTCAATAATAACAACATACTTTAACGCGCCTCATACCACAGTATCAGCCAGTCGCTAATGAACATCTATCGTCCGGTTCAGTACACATATATTCTTGGAGACTAGCCTACATGTCAGTAAACCGGTGAATTTTTCCCGTCTGTACCTATGATCAAATCTGCAGCTCTGCCTCACGGACAACGATTAAAAGTTTTTAACTCTCAGCGTCTAGGGATTCTACCTGCAAATCACAGGCGTGTGGTGTCGCGGTATACATTATTCTAATTAGCCCAGTCAAATGAGCGATGATTATGCACAAATTCGTGCTATCCAATAACCATGAAGCTGAACTTCCGATGGTTATGTACTGGACCGGATGTACAGATTTTCCTACGAGGACAAAACTGTTTTTTGCCGCCTCCCCCAAATTTGTTCACAACTTTTGAGGGCAGGGATTTACCGCCCCTTCAGCAGACTGCCGTCCGGGGCACATGCCCCCCCCCCCTACATTGAACACAGCACCTAAGACACTGAAATATTTTTTTTTTTTTTTTTTTTTTGGCATTTTCTTGGCTTGAGGGTGTGAGCCGCGTCTGGAGTTGGTCTCCGACTCCGACTACCTGATGTTGGCAGCTGCAACGACTGCCGAAACGACGTAAGACAATCTCTATCAGACGCGGACCAACAAGCCAAGAAAATGCAGACAACGACCGCGAAAGCCTGCGATCTATTTTTATACTGAAATAAGTTGGTGCATAATTCTTTTCGTCAAAAATCAGTTGATTTGTATGTTCGTCTACACATTATGTACGATTCTGCTCTGAGGTTTCCATAATTATGGAGGACTGTAGAACACCCATCTTCAGCCCACGGCGGAACTAACCTCAAAGATCACTGGCGTACTTGAAATGTTGGTACTACACAAGCGAATGGAACATTATTTCAATGCTATGTCCAAGCACACAATACTCACGCACGGTGTTTATAAGTTTTCGAATCTCTTCTATCTGCCGAAGATCTGTACACTGATTTGCGACCTGGGCAGAGACAGTATCTACCATCGGTTCAGGAAACGGGATCGTAATTGACACTCAGTGAGATGTAACTAGCGGCAGTGACATGTAGCTGGAGTGATTTCGGAGAACACTGGAGGGCTGAAATCAGAATGACTGGGTCAGAAATAAAATCCTGATCATCCTGAATGCGAACTCATCCACCTCTCTTTCGGTAATTTCATGAAAATGACTTTTAACTTCCGTAAATAATCATTAATTGAATAAGTAACATCTGCCGCGTCTAATTTAATTGTGTCGTTTTCCACCAAATTGTAACAGTAGTTTAGCCACTGGCTTTTATTTTTTTTTACTTCCATCTATTACAACTATATTCAAATGATCTATAAATAATATTTACATAATATTATTTATAATGGAACTACTAAGTCATTAATATCCAAACAATTAATTTCCGGTGAATTTTCACTTATCCTAAGTGTACGACATTTAACAATGGAAATTCTGCGTTTCGTCTGAAATACAGATTAGATTTTAAAAGACAAGAAAGTTTTCATTTTGACATGAAGCATGGTGAAATTAGCGTGGTGATTCAGTTTCAGAAACAATGAGCGAATTCAATTTTCATTTGTATGTATGTAGTTCTTTTGTTTGTGATCATTACGAAATATATTTCAATATTAGCAGTAACGACACACCATCAAGATTTGTTCGTAGTTTATCCAGCTTATTTGTATTACAAAAACAAATTACTCATTCTAAACTGCTGATATACATGAATACAAACAGTATTGTATCTGAAATCGAACGTACAGCTCGTTACAAGAAAAAACGAACGGTGTTTACGTTCATTTGTTGAAGCAATGACAATATTTGTAGAGCACGATAAATAATTAAGTAAATAATGCTGGTCATAGGCCAAACAAATCTATTACAGAAGCAGTTACCAGGAGGTTCGCCTTCTCTGTAAAGAAACATAGCTTTAGAAAAGAGAGTTTCTTTTAAAAACAGCAAAACTGAGTTTCTCCGAAACATTGTAAGTGTAGAATTCTTCTGCAAATAATAAATAAATATGGAATGAAGAGGGTTCCTGAAGGGGCAGGGCACCCCACCCCGGATGCAGACTTACAACTGGCTTTACAATGGAGAGGCTCTGGAGTGAGAATAGTGGGGGGAACGGGAGATCTCCGAGAAAACCCGCCGACCAACGACATCTTCCAGCATGATTCCCACACGCGAATGCAGATAGCAGAAAGCTATCAAACTTGTGTATCACATTTTTATCTTCATTTTTATATATTTAGAGTGGTCAAGTGTTAAAGATGTTTTATATACCGGTATATTGGCATATGCTCAATATTTGTTTAACATTTCCCTTGGCATGAATATGAGTCGAGTCGGTGATTTCGGTGAAAATAATATTGCATTGCTTTGACTCAATGCCTCACGTGCATATCTAAGCTGTGTTTCATTGTTATTGGTAAAGTGTCTTTGAGGAGAGACGTCGTACATAGGACTGTGCCAATCAGAACTAGGTTTTAGCGAAACTACACGTATGTGTAAGGTTTTTAGCATGGACGCTAATTTTTGAAAACAGAAAACTACATGCTGGATTCGACTAAAAAGTGAATCAACCAGAATTTAGTTAATTACATAATGAACTAAATCCATAGTATTTACTGCCTTGGAAAAATCTGCCAACTTGAAGAAGACGATTTTAAACAAAACTGCCGAACAGATTTTTGGTATCTGTTGTCGTTTAGGCGTTAAAAAATTAACATCGCTAAAAAAAGTGTAAACAAGAGAGCATGGCAGACCTCGGCATGTCCGCTGTGCCGCGGCAACAGTATGGTGACCGCATATGATGACGTCAGAGAGCGATGTGATGAAGAGTGTGGGACGGCACATTGCGTGCCTGACTGACTTGGGCCCACGTACTGCGGCACTTGAGGTGGTCATATCCCTCGTTGTAATGTTGTCTCCAACATGGCCGTCTAATAGAAGGCCGGAGTCTTGAATGTGGCAACACTGCATCAAGGGGCCAGTTGCCTGTCACTTCTTGACTGTCCTAGTCTCTGTAACTTGTCTAGATGCAGCTTTAGTGACGTGTACACACACGTCTACTCAGACTAGCGCTACCAATAAACAGTAGGCCTCCGATGAGCGTTGCCACATTCAAGACTCCGACCTTCTACTAAAGACAGCCATGCTCCAACACACATTTCGTTAAGGATGTTCAAGTGCGATAAAATCACAATTTTAGATTTGTATGAAATATTGTTAGTTTTGTAGACGATACTTGTGGGTACATTGTACTCTTACGAAACGATTTTAGCTTTCACTATTTGCATGGCAGCAGAACATAATATTTGGAATTCAAACTACTACGGACTGTATGAAGACTTTAGCTAATTTATAAATTACAAGAAAATGTCATTAAATAATTAATTAGCTACCATCATACTGTATTCTGTCTGGACCAAATCAGAGTAGGCTACGTAGTGGAAACCAGTTACAACAAAGTTACAGAACGATTTTACGATATTGACTTCCGTTTATGTTTAGAAAAATAACTATCGTAAAAAATGTAGACATTCGGGCCTATGCACTTATGGGCGTTCAAGTTGAGAAAATTCGTAAGTTTATATTTGTATAACATACGGTTATTTTATAGACATTACTTGAGAATACATTTTCCTCTTACGAAAAAAAAATTATCTCAGCCAGATTCCTCATAATGACGTTTCGAAGTAAAAATTTCCATTATTTTACTTCATACAAAACGTGAAAACCAGCAAACATAATGAAGTGAAAGAAAAAAAAATCACATCAGAGCTTCATGTCACGGTCTACAGATTGAAGCATATAAACAGCAATCATAAAATATTTTTGAATTTAAAAAAAAAATTGCTAAAAGTAACAATTTTTTTAAATAGAAAAATAATTTAATGGTATTTTACATACTCCAACCAGTAGCTAGGCACAAGTAATTATAATGAGAATTATTTGATTTCATAATGTTTATTTGATTTTAAGTTTTGTATGAAGTAAAAATAAGCAAATTTTGACTCTGAAATGCCGTTACGGGAAAACTTGCAAAGTTAATTTTTTTTTGTAAGAGAAAAATTTACTCCCAGGTATCGTCTATAAAACTAACACTATTTGATACAAATTAATATAAAATTGTAATTTGTCCCTACTTGAACAACCTTAAGAAAAGTCCTCGAGGTGAAGACTAACTGAATTGAGAATTTTGCGCCTAGGTTGATGAATCAAGAGGATAGATAGTGAGCGAGAGATTTTGGTCAGCGCTTAACATTGAGGTCTTTAGCGCCGGTGAGGGGTGACATGAGGTGAGTACGGAGCAGTACCAGAATGAAAGGGCGGGGAAACGGGAGATCCTCGAGAAACCCGCCGACCAACAGCATCGTCCGGCACGATTCCCACATGTGAAAATCCGGAGACCGACCCCGCCGGGAACCGAACCCGGGTCGCCTTGGTGGGAGTGGAAAGACAGCAAGACTCGACCTTGGTACTTGCGAGCTTCCAGGTCCTAGCTCTTTCGTGATCAGATTACTGGAGGCATGTAATTTCGCGGTATTTTCTTTCCAGGAAACTAGAGTTAACTGACTATATCCACCCCAACACCCTTCGTTATTGGCTCCGGTTATATTTCTGCTCAGGATAGTGGGTAGTTTACAATTGACCTTATATCATTCTGGGGAAGATCCAAAAAAGAGGGGGGGTTACAGGGGCCATGGCCCCTCCCGAGACTGCTGTAAAAATATGAAAACAAATAAATGCCAAGTACTGACAAGATTACGTCATCCTTTTCTTACAGCGTTGCAAAGGAAAACACAACGTAACCAACACAATAATTTGTTGCAGCACTATGGAAGCAGACATTTTAAAATGTACCTAATTAATTTTATATCAGCACAAAGGTTTTCACTTTTAAATCATAATCTAGCCTTAAAAATATTACAATTTCTTAAAGGGTGTATTCAGTTTTTTTTTTTTTTTTTTTTTTCGGAAATCATTAACAGCACCATTTTGCTGCCTAAAATTAAAAATAATAATAATTAAGGGTAGGGCCCCCGGATCACCTCTTTTTTGGTTTGGGGTGTGGATATAGCTATGTTTTAACACATAGTCTCCTCCAAGTTCCAGAGCTGGACCCCGCCCTTGATATCACAAGTAGGCGCCTGAAAATTTCGCAGATTCAATGGCCTGCATGATAGAATGCACTATACTATACATGTTCAAGCTCCGACTATTTGTCCACTAGCTGCTACTCAGTGGAACAACAGACAATGAACGAATAGACAGGACTTGAGTTTGCATAGGATATCTGATTCTAACACGCCGGCCATTGAAGTCGCGAAATATTCCTGTCCATAACCATAAGTTTAAAAAAGTTTTCCAGTCCTTCAGGTTACACAGACTGCCGGCCAACGACAGACGTCAGATGAGCATACAATAACTTGGAGTCCTGCCTGCTCTCAGGTAATAGCGCGATGTTTGCACGTCCTTGAGGGCGCGGTTCACCTCAGTTTTCAACATCTTTTTATATTTTTATATTTGTACCAGATATTTTTTTCTTATTTTAGACATAAATTGTGACTAAATCTTCCCCTGATAAAATTGTTGTATCTCTCATAGTTTCCGCGTAATGAGTCGTAATCGTCAAAATTTGCACTTTACGGTTTTATGTACGCCACTAAAACCAACTAACATGCCAAACCTAAAAAATTCACAGTGTATAACAATGTCGTAGGCTATGAAATGACACATATAAAACAAAAAATAAAATATTTCTGTATTTAATAAAAAATTCTTAATTTGGAAATAAAAATTTAAAAATTTAGTTTTTTTAATACAATAGTTTATTTATTTTAGTTTTTATGTATGTCAAATCATAGCCTACAACATTGTTATACACTGTGAATTTTTTCGGTTTGGTATGTCAGTTGGTTTTAGTGGCGTACATAAAACCGTAAAATGCAAATTTTGACGTTTACGACTCATTACGCGGAAACTATGAGAGATACAACAATTTTCTAAGAGGAAGATTTAGTCACAATTTATGTCTAAAATAAGAAAAAAATATCTGGTACAAATATAAAAATATAAAAAGATGTTGAAAACTGAGGTGAACCGCGTCCTTGAGTACAATAATTACAGCGAAGTGCAAGGTAATGCTGCGCCCCCCGCGTCTGTATCCTGCTCTCTCTACCGTGTGACACACACAGTTAGAAAGCTGCGTGCTGACGAAGAAGACACACAGACCTGTCAGGGTAGAAATTATTTACAACTACAAGCAAGACGCAACTCATGTTGAAGGAAAAGCGGTTGCGTACATAGACTTCTTGGAAAACATTGCGGTGGCATTTGCCCGGCCAGTTAGCAGTCGCAAAGGGCGTAAGTGACTAACGGCACACGTGGTCGCTGGACGCCCACGATCTAGCCTACACTTCCCGTTCAACGTAACAATGCATTTCCTTCCAGGGGCTGCTCAGTGACGTACACACTTGTGTCAAACTGTGCCCACTGACATTGGTCCAAGAAAAACAATACATTTGTCTCCACGAATTAAACATTATTTTGCTGCGAACACAAGTCTGCTTAAGTTTACATTAATAATATATTGGGAACACTGCAGATTATTTTGTTTTCGTCTACAAAAAAAAAACGCAGAATGAATTTAGCACAAAGTATTTTTCATAGTGCGTACTTTTTTTGCAAAGGTAAGAAACTAGCACCCAGCGTGATGATAAATACGCTGCCCCCTGTGGACAGACTGAAAATTCCTATATTTATACTCAACAGCTATGATTCACAAACGTGCTATGTTACTTAATAGTAATAAGAATAAATGTCCAGCAGGAACTGATTCCGAAAGCAGGGTATTTATATATTTCATCTTTATTTTGAGTCATACTTAACACTTCATACACATACATTATTTTTAAACAATGACATTAAATAATAATAATTAAATATTTTTACTGAATTCAGAGACTTATGAACACAATACGTCAGTAATGACTTGCTATACATGGAACGTAATTTAACACAGTTTTTTGCATTATACCTAACATTGCAATAAAAGATTAACTAAAGAATAATAATTATGTAAGAGATGATGGAGCATCGAAAAATATTTTTGTGCCAACATACCCTTGCAAACGCTGTAGTTTCTTGATGTACGTCAGACATAGCGTAGCTGCCTGCAGACCAACAACAGGCATATTGGCTCAGTCAAATGGGGTAACAGCTCCCCGTACAAGCGAAAGCCAGTAATCTTGTGGTAAGTTGAACGTACGTTGAAAGCCAGCAAACAGTCAAGTTACCCAGCGATAAGCCATCATCTCTATAGATGGTGTAATATTGACTGCTACGCTAGATGCTGAACGAACGTTGTGCTGTGAGGTAGTGTAGGCCGTGATTTGTCCAATAGTAACCAATCAAAGCCTATCGCAGCGGGCCCCGTCACACGCAGATACCGTGCCTTTCTTCCAGCCTTAAATGTTCGAGGGACACTAGTCCTGACCTAAATATTCGAGGTCAATGTTGTTAGAAGTTATACTTCGTCACGTCTCGATATTTGCGCCGCGTACATAGCGGTGAAGGGCGTGCTTGTATTTCCAGCGCGGTGAGATGCGGTAATGTTGGGTTCAAGACTCGCCGCTCTGTCGATTATTGATTATTTCCTGTGCGTTCACTGGACTTAAGAGCCTACCAGGCACTTCAAGTGCATTGTAATGCTCAGGTAAATACGTTGCTTAACGAAACTATTCCACATGTGCCCATTACACCAATTTACGGAAGGAAAAAAACATTTCGAGAAAGGATAGAATGTCATTGTTAGTACACATGTTCATTATAAATGTTCGTTCTACAAAACGTATAGTACTTACTGTTTCATATATATATATATATATATATATATATATATATATATATATATATATATATATATATATATATA
>PNEQ01091497.1:0-20623 GCA_003012365.1 Medauroidea extradentata | reverse complement strand
TTATCCCCACGAGCTGATACCAATATATCCCCACCAGGTGTCGCCGCTGTATTATTATTATTTATTAATTTCTTTATTATTAGATCTCTTCCACTTATATACCACATCCTTACACACTTACAATAAGTTATTTATGTGACAAAACAACGTTTGTCGCGGCAGCTAGTACCCTGTATATATATATATATATATATATATATATATATATATATATAAGATACGTACATATTTATTTGTACATATATATTTATATTTATGTGTGTGTTTATATGTTTATTTATTTACATACATTTTTGAGGTGTTGTACCAACAACTCAGCCATCTACTGGCAACTGAAACTAACTCCTGTTGCTTTTTGAACAGAACTATTAGTATGTTAATACGGAGAACCGAAAGGCGAGTTTCGGTTAGTTGAGTTTCTAAGCGGTGCAACCGTTGCGAAAATGTCGAAAGTAGTTTTGATGAGTGTGCGGTATGAACGAGTTTGGAAAGCGGCGTTTGTTTTATTTCTTTAATTTATTATTCTATTGTAAATAAGAACGTTGTTACGAGAGAAAGTTACGTATTCCCAGGTTTACTTCATTTTAAACGTAGTAAATAACTTAAATAGCTTGTACAGCAATGTCTATAATTTAAAGTAATTTTACTTTATGTTAATTATCTGTTAAGTTATGTCAGAAAGTAAAATGTTTTCTGACTTCCTTTATTCTTGTAAAATACACACAAGTGGAACACACATTTCACATGCTAGTATGAATACATAACTAAAACCTTATTTTGAAAGTTTGGTTTCAGTGACTCGACTTTCGGCTGTCATAAACACTCTGTTAGGTTTCCTACTACATGTTTTGAGAGCAGTCGGCAGGCTAACTTTACATAAAGTAACGTTTATTGAATTCTGAGTACTCGACTGGAACTAGGACAAATTCCATAATGTGGTATTTTCTCCCAAGGAAACTTCTGATAACGGCGAAAGTTCCTAGTCTAGTGAACTTGGCCAGTGAACTTGTAGTTTGTACGGCTTCGTATATTCCACGCTGTGTTTGCAGGGAAAGGGGCGTGGACTTCAAAGAAAGGTCGTTGCCATGTATCAGCATGTACACACAATAAATAAAGACTGACGTCAGACGGGCTTCAAAGAGTCAGGCGTCTTGGATCCTGCCTCGCTGTTGTGCTGTGTCCGCGCCAAGCCACGGGTCGTTGGCTTTCATAAATCTGAAACTAAGTGTAATTTCCGTGGCTTCTCGGCTTCCTTAATTATCTGGCGGAAAATTTCTTCCTGGCGGATCTCACGAAGGCCGAATGTTGATAAGAAACATGTCTCGGATAAGATCTGACCATACCAGTGACATTCGTACAAGGAAAAACAAGTAGTGCTATCGCCACACTCTTGTTCCGGTTTTTATACCCATAGAAGTGGTAGTTTTAAAAAAAAATTAAATTCAATAAATTTTCTTATTTGTCTGGACATTTGCTCCAGAAGTACTTATTTTACTTTGGAATTTTTGCAATTCCTATAGTGTTCATGCAAACTATTCGAGTAAATTTTCCATGAGCTACTTTAGAATATAGTTTTGGGCCTGTGCAATCTTTGAGTGACTTCAATTACCACGATCAAGGAGAAAGTATAGGTACAGACAGTTGTAAAAATTTACTCTTCTGATTTGGTGAATTTAAAGGCAGATGAATTAGGATCCGTGACAACGTGCATTCGTTTGCTATGTGATAAAATAATTCTAACAGTTCTTTGAGAACTCTAATGTAATGATCTGTTTAATAAATTGTATGAATATTGTAGAAGAATTTATTTTCTTTCGAGTTTAAATATTAGAGTGTTAAAGCTAAATTGCCAAGCAGCAAAACAAAATTTGGTTTTGACTCAGAAAAATGTTACAAACAGACGGAGGTAATACTGGGTACATTTTGCGATTTCGTTCGATAAGTATATGTTCGTGACACACGTTCGCTTTCCTTAATCTTGTAAACTACGTCAACTACATTGTCTGTGATAACAACGTTCGTGTTCCTGGATTTAGTTTCTTGGACTAGGCCTACACTTTATTGCGATTTAAATGACTGTAAAGAAAACTGAATATAATAAAATAACATAACTAAGCAGAGTATGCTTTAGTCAATAGTTAGATCCACAATTTTGTCGCGAAAAGATTTTAGCAACATTTTGTTTCAGTTTCTCGCGTGCACCTCGGTAGCTCTGCTTCACGGCTATTGGCAGCGTGTCTTTGCTCAGACACGGTCCCTCATTTGCCTGCACCAATAACAATGAGGCTAATGTGACGTAATACGTCTGTGATTTGTCAGTAGAACCTCAAGACAAGTGACAGTTAAAACGTCCAATCACTGACTATGAAATGCAGTCGCGGATGTCAACATAAGGCATTGAAACCAAACGGTGCAAAAATCTTTTCGTCATAAAATCGTGGCTCTATCAATAGGATACATATACAACATAAAATTCCTAAATTGAATCGGGTCAAACAAAAACAAGGAAAAAATATAAAAATTCAAATAAAAAAAAATCAACAGAACAACCCAAGACACCACCAAGGTAGACTGCCTATTTATATTTATCTATGCTCTCTAGTTTTCTATGACAGTCATCTATATGGAAATGGAGAAAGTCCAAGAAACTGAATCCAGTCATGCTCTCCCACTGCACAGTTCTTTCAAAGATCATAATGTTCGTGTTGTTCTGTAGGAGTCATAGACCCGACGAGCCCGACAAGATTTCTGCGACACGACAGTTCGAGCTGAAAAAATAAATCAAATACGAGACACGCATGACTTTAACACGGCATAGCCGTCAAATAATCAGCTTTCTTTTGGATTGGAACATATTTCAGTTTGTGTCGTATCGTACTACGCTGCAGATATTGCAACCTCAAGCTTAATATCTCACCTGTTTGATCATAATGCTGTATAGTTGAAGCATAGACTAAGTGGTTACCTCGGGTTAATACTTTCTGGTTGAATGTGGATTGGTCGCTTTCAGCTTGGAATTATAGTTTTACTCATAAATCAGGGAACAGAGAGACTGTTTTACGTTTTGCACGTCGACAGGACACGTGCTATTTTTTAGTACACTTATGGAACCCGCACTGCGTGGCGTCTGTTATCTTATAACTAGAGCCACGATTTTATGGCGAAAAGATTTTTGCAACATTTGGTATCGATGCGTCATGTGCACACCTGCAACTCTGCTATATCGTCTGTGGTTGGGTGATTTTACTCTCACTGGCCTTGGCAAATTATAGACGTACAACTCACAATAATCTTATTCTGATTGGTGCAGTCAAATGAGAAACGTGTCTGAACATAGACACGCTGCCAATAACCTTGAAACATAACTACCGATGTGCACGTGAGACACTGAAACAAAGTGGGGCAAAAATCTTTTCGCGACAAAATCGTGGCCCTACTTATAACTGACCATATATCGTGATATATAATATCGATATAAACCAATTTTTGCGGGCTTCACATAATTGGCAAGGTTCTGTACACATAGTTCACTAGATTACCAACAGAGAGCAGACGTAAAGTTTCCATAATAAGAGACAAATGTATCGCATACAAGATCACACATTTAAATATATTTCTATTACTAAGTTGGAAGTCTTATTATCACTAAGTAGATTTACCCTATTTGGTTTACAACAATTTTAGAAAATCTGTGAAGCCCTTTAGCGCGAAAACAATGTGGCTGCATCCAGTGATTCAGAAGTATTCGAGGGAAAACGAATAAATTCAATGTAGTATGTATAAATCTCCTTACGCTTTCAGGGTATTTATTTTATTAAATTTACGTTTTCTGTTAATATTGCGTGTTAGACCATTTCATTAAAACACGTATTGTGGACTTAATTAGTAGGCTACTTTGTGTGAGTGTCTTCGTGGTTTCTTAACAACCACTAACGTATAAAAATAAATTCCGTTTTTCCACCGCTTTCGAAATAAGGTTGTTTATTATATTTCGGCCTTCTAAACTATTCTTACACTTGGGACTATGTGATTCCAGCATAATGCCTTGGAAAGTTATATAATAAAGAGACAAATATTGAGTATGGGGAGGACCAGAGACGATCAGAGGAGAAGAGATAGAAGGAAGGTCTACGAGGTAGCAGACGTTCAATTGAGGATCTCCGGGGCATTTATTGGAGTGGCTAGTTTCAACGGCCAACAAGTGATGATGTCAGTGCTAGGTGACATTGTGTACAGCATGCACACCACGTGGTAGAGTTTGAACACCTCCAGACCCACATACTCACTTACATGGCCAAGGTCACGTTTACTCCCACACACAGGCTCGGGTCACCGCGCTTACCTCGTTTACTCGGCTAAACGACCCGGAACCGACGAGGAAAGTAGCCGAACTTAGATTCACCTTCAAGTTTCCCTTGGCAACCTTCTGCCTAACGCTAGGAATTGTTTATTGTCTGCTTAATTAGTGTTCTTAGAAATTATAGAAAATCGTTAGCCAGCGTGTTCCCCAAAACAGTATACAGGTGTCGCATGGTAAGTTCAAACTTTAAAAAACGCAACTGTTGCGAAAATCTGTTTAGTACTGCACAATTATTTTAATTGAAAAAAAAAAAAAGAAAATATATTTATTTGAAAATGTCAATGTAGTAAAGGAACAAGTTTCTGTGCCATATGAAAAAAAAGTGCATTTATAAAAGGTTGAATTTATCGTGCGGTACCTATAGTTAGGAACCCCTGATTTACGCGAGAAGAATGTTGCCCCAGTTTGTTTCAGTGCCCTACGTGCACATGTGCAATTCTGCTTCATGGTTATTGGCAGCGTGTCTATGTGAAGAGCCGTATCTCATTAGACTGAGCCAATTACAATGGCCTTCTGTAGCGCCACACGTCTGTGATTTGCCGGTAGAATCCTGAGGCTCTGTGAGTTAAATTATCCTATCACTGACTACGAAGCAGAACTGCAGATGTGCTCGTAAGACACCGAAACAAAGTGAGGCAAAATTGAAGGACTTGGGGGAAGAAGGGAATATCCCACGTTTATAAAATTCTGAGAAAAATGACAGTACAAGTTTCTGTGACTTGTGGTGATTGATGATTTTCAGCCGTATGTTACGAATGCACTCCAAGCATTGAGAAGTTTCAAGAACGCTTTAAACATTTCCATTGTAAATAAATATGTATTGCTTTTTTTTTTCTCAGAGAAATTAACAACGTATGGGTAGACCCTTCTTTCACCAAGCCCTTCAATTAATTTCGCGTAAAACAGGGGTACCTAACTACAGTGTCCTTCGCCTTGCATTATCGGACGACGGTTATGTATCACGACATAGCAGTTAACAGACGAATCACAGTAGCAGCACTCCAGAGTTAGGATTGGCCCAGTCAAATGGGGACACGCCAAGATGAAAGAAGAACGTCGGATATTATAACGTTATTTTGAAGCAATTCATATTCTCAAACGAATATTTATTTTTTTATTAGTCTTGTGCTAATAGTCGTGTTACGATAATTCGTCGAGCGATGTTCTTTCATCCGTTAGACACAATAAAAAAATGAACCATTTTGTTTCACCATGGTTATTGGAAGAGTGTCTTTGTTCAGACACGTTTCTCAATTGACTGCACCAATCAGAATGCGGTTAGTGTGACACAATAAACCTACGTCTGTGATTTGCCAGCAGAACCCCTAGGCAAGTTAGAGTTACAACGTCCAATCACTGATCACGTAGCAGAGCTGCAGATGTGCATGTAAGGTACCAAAACAAACTGGGGCAAAATTATTTTCGCGAAAATGTCATGGCTGTACAAATAGTGCAAGAATCTTCAAACTCGGGCTGTATGTATGATAGCGAACTCTGGAACGTAGTCGAAGTTACGTGACGCAGATGGAAAGTCCCTGTGCAGTCGTGAGAGACGACAGTTGAGGTAAATGGCCGCGCACTCAGATCTGGCGGCCAATGAGGAGGTTCGATGGCCTTGCACTGAAGGCTGGCAGCTGTGACGTCACTGTCCCTCAGTGCGCAACTCCCTGCAAATTACCTTGCGAGTGATTGAGCGCCTGCTGACTCTGTCGCTCCACCCACTTCCTGTTCTACGTTCCCGGGAACTTCCGCAGTGAAGACTGCCACTTTGGTTAAGAGGGAGCAAGGGTCGCCATATTGAATTTTATTATTTTTCACTTTTTTTTTTTGGAATTGTAAGAAGAAAAATATTAAATATGTGATTATACCTAAAATTCTATTTACATTTCGCTACAGTACAGGCCTTGCGGTTAAGCTGTTGACATATAATTACGCTGCAATGTGTGTGGCAATTTTTTTTATATTCATAATTTGCCCGACAAATTGCGACCTGACTATACATTACTAGCTCTATTGCCATGCTTGTATTGTACCTCAAAGTAGACAGGCTTTGCGGTATAATCACAGATTTAACATTTTTCTTCTCAGAATTCGAAAAAAAAAATTATAAAATTCAATATGGCGACTGAAATCGAGCCTTAAGAGAGAGAAAGGGTCGTCATCTTTAATATTTTCTTCTAATATAATTTTTATTAGTTTCATTTTAAAAAACTGAAGTTCGTGTGAGCACAAATCTTACACCGGTAGAATATCTGACTTCACAAGCAATTATATGTTAGTAGTGTTACGGAAGTTGACACCGACTAATGCAATTAATCAACGTCATTTTTGAACGATTTTTGCAATGGGGGGGAAAAAGTTACAAACTAAGCAGGTACTTTGGACATACGTCGTTGCAACAAATTGTGTGTCTAGTTTTGTATGACACGCCATCTGCTGCAGCGGCGTATGTCTAAAATACCTCTTTAGTTTGTAATTTATCAATATTTAATTTCGCACGTTTCTACATAGCAGACTAAGCCAGATATTCCATCTGTGCTAGATTTAATTAAACCACTGGGTTTTACTTTGCGTTTTAACGTATCCAGGATTTTAATAATTAAATTTAAAAATGTTATTCCTAAAAGTTAATTAAATGGTTTTTACACCTGTCATTTCCTCTTAAGGCGTTCAAGTGGGGGAAAAATAATAATTTTATATTTGTATAAAATAGGGTTAGTTTCGTAGATATTACTTGAGAGTACATTTTTCTCTTTCGAAAAAAAAAAAAAAAAAAAAAAAAAAACCTAATCACCCAGTTTTCCCATAGTGGCATTTCAATGTCAAAATGTACATACTTTTACTTCATACAAAACTTGAAAACCAGCAAACATAAAGAAATGAAAAAATAAATCACATCAAAACTACATGTCACGGTCTACGGTTTCAAGTATTTAAAAACTCTTCATAAAATATTTATGTATTAAAAAATATGCTATAAGTAATAAAAAAATTACCAAATTTCTGAAAATTTTTTGTAATACAAACAATTTTTGTTGTAGGTATGCTTCAAGCCGTAGACTGCTACATACCTATAGGTTTGATATGTTTTTTCCCATTTCTTTATGTTTACAGGTATTCAAGTTTTGTATGAAGTAAAAACATTCAAATTTCGACTTTGAAATGGCATTATGGGAAAACTGGCTCATCAGCTTTTTTTTTTTTTTTTTTTTTTTTCGCAAGAGGAAAATGTACTCTCGAGTAACGTCTCTGAAGCTAACAATATTTCATACAAATATAATATTATAATTTGTTCTCTCTTGACCACCATTAAGTTAGCCGTCTGTATGGGCGTATTCCGTGTGTTCGATGGCTAGAAGGGCGGAGCGCGGAAGTCGACCAAGTATGCTCTTCCCTACACATTCTAGCCTCTAGGCGCATATCACTGAATTAGCGTGCACGGTTGTCATCTAGTCGTATGGGATTATATGTGGTGGTGCAGTATCTGTAACAAATGTTCAAGGTATATATGTGTTTGTTTGTGAGTGTTGTGATTATGTGTGTGTGTGTATATATATATATATATATATATATATATATATATATATATACACACGCACACACAATAGACACTCACATTCTGTTAAGGCTATGAGTCATCATTAGGGCCCGGTAGCTTTGGCGAAAATATTTTTGCACCACTTTGTTTCAGTGCCTTACGTGCGCACCTGCATCTCTACTTTGTGGTCAGTGATTGGATGCCTTAACATACAACGTCTGGAGGTTAAACCCGCAGATCACAGACCTGTTGTGTCACAGTTATCCATGAACTGATCGGCACAGCCAAATGAATAACAACTCTGCACAAAACCACTCTGCCAATAATCATGAAGTTGAGCTGCAGGTGTGTGCGTAGGACACAGAAACAAAGTGGGGCAAAAATCTTTTCGCGAAAACGACCGAGCCCTAGGCATCATCACTGCTATTTTCACGATAGTTATTTTGTCATTCCTAAACGAGAGTTGATACTGAAAAACAGTTGCACATTTTTGTTAAAAATTGTCTTTAGTGTGTAGTGTAATTTCCCATATACAAAAAAATTTATAGATTTGTCAAATTAGTTAATTAATGGAAATTTATTTAACTGTACAGCCGAATTATTTAAACCACTGTGTATTTTGTCTTGGAAAAATTAGTTAGCATAGTATACACTGTTTTTAACAAAACTGTGCTACAGTATTTCGATGTCTGCTGTCGTTTGTCTCATGCGCCTAGGTAACTGCAGCCCGCAATACCCATTCTTCCACTCAGCTGCGCTAGCTGAGCCTGCCTCGCAGCGCTCGGGATTCTATTTAGTAACTAATGTTTACACCTGCAGCTTTGTACGGTGTCATATCCGGACAAATGTTCACTGACAAATAATGTTGTGTTCTGTACCATCCATGTGATTTCCGGCCTCTAATTCCGGACAACCTGCGTGTGTGTGTCTATATATATATATATATATATATATATATATATATATATATATATATATATATGTATGTATGTGTGTGTGTATATATGTGTGTGTATGTATCTACGCACACATATAAATAGGTGTATATTGACTATATAAATAGCTGTGTATTGACAGAGATCACCCTAGCTGTTAATCAGAGAAATATCTAAGCCACCAGCAGGAGAAGACGAATCCGCACTTAATTTATGTATAACACAACTAAGGTTAATTCTACTACAGGTTAGAAAGAAAGTGTGTTTTCTTATGGGAGTGTTTAGCACGGGGAACATTTTTGCCGCTAGTTTAGCTGTTATCGCTAAGGGACCAGAAAAATATGAAAATGTAGTAAGATTAGATTTAAATAGGCTTGGAAGTGATAGAAGTCATTTAACTTCATTAAAAAATATAAATAAACAAATTTCGCGTTTTTAATTTCTAACTTTATGTAGCTTAAAATTCATGAAAGCTCTGTGATTGGTCAGTTTATACACATTACCGATACCAGCGCTGAAGCGGCAGAAATTGTCCCTGTCCCAAACTTTGAACATGAACGTTTCCAACCTGTAGTACATATAGACCGCCTTCTAGTTCTTGTCAACTAAATACTTATCCTTCGCGACTTATAGACTTAACGTCCAGAAACAAGCACGTAATGAGGACACCCCGCGAATCCTGACGAAAATTGCAGAGGAAAATGTTAGTGGCAAAATGTTGTACGATGCCATATTATATGTACAATGTGGCAACATAGCAGTGCAGTTAGTCCTCTCTTGCGCTCCACAGATATCTTGCCTATCTTACTATTACTGTATTATCCTACATATTATGGGTGTAGGTTCGAATATTAAGCAGTCCAAACATGGCATTACGTTTATAGGCACTATAAACTAAGCATTCAGCAAAACTTGTAATTAATAAAAAATATGATTTATTGGGCCAATATATATGTTAACTTTTGAGTGTGTTAAAACGTTTACACAGATTTTTAGTAACATGAAAGTTTTCATATTAAAAATAGTAAAGATGGCTGCAAAACAGCTGGAAGTAAACTTTATGCAGTGTTCGTTTTATCGTGAACGGCTTATACTTGACGTAAGGTACATAAAATAATACCTGAATGTGGAGTGTAAGAGCGGACTATCTCCGTGTCGAGTCGCAACATTGTGGACGTAAAATGTCGTACATTTCCGTCTGCAGTTCAGCCCAGGATTCGCGCGATGTGCATGTTGCGCGCTTGTTTGTTTGTGGACATCCTGTATATGCTATAATACTTGCAATGAAATACATAAGGAAGAATGTAAGTGATGGAGTCAATGAAGGGGTAGGGGCAGAGAATATTTAGCAATACAGAAGTGAAATAGCCAGTAGAACACACGCACACGCCAGCAAAATGTCTTCCCTGGCCAGCAACATGGCGGATAAGCCTACGACCAATCAGCGTAAGGTGGCTGCCCTGCTAGCCGGTAGCCAGGCCAATAGGAAACCTGTAGTAACATGCAGGAGCCAAACATACGCGGGGCTGGTATCAACAACCTCGGGCAGCCAATAAGCGGCGAAGATAGCCAGTATCAATAGAACCGCCACGTCATTTCACGTCTGTATTACTATCTAGTCTGTGGTAGGGGCATGCCTGGAGATGTCAGGAGAAGTAGAGCGACTCAGCGGGCCAGGACCACGCCGAGCGACCTTACGACGAGACTTCCCTGTGCGTGGCGAGATACGTAGTAACCTGCTAGCATACCTACAGGTACAGTAGGTCGCCTCACGTACGTACACCTCCCAGACACAGTCCCTTTCCCTCCATACTTTGTATCAAAACTCCCCAGCGTCTAAAAATAATGCGGCAAGCCAGCACTTGGCTTGTGCCACCTCGTCAAGGCCACAGAACAGGTCGGCGTGCAGATGCGGAACTGTTACTTCTGCTGCAGCTTGCTTGGCGTGCCCAGGTACGTGTGTGCTACCCCTAGTTCTCGGTATGTACCTTGTCTCCCAACACGCAGGTCCGGGGCTCGAGTCCCGGCGAGGTACACTCCGATTATACGCAAAGGTGGAAACGCTGCCGTCGGCAGGCGGGATTTCTCGGGGCACTGCCGCTTCTCCCACCAGTCCCGATTGGCGCAGTCGTTGCAACACTCGCTTTCCACTAAGGCGATCCGGGTTCGAGTCCCAGCGGAGTCGGTCCCCGGATTTTCGCATGTGGGAATCGTGCCGGACGATGCCGCCGGTCTGCGGGTTTTCTCGGGATCTCCCATTTCCCTCGCACCCTCATTCCGGTGCTGCTCCATACTCACGTCATGTCGCCCCTCGCCAGCCTTAAAGACCTCGATGTCGAGTGCTGAGCAAAATCTCTTCACTTCCATAGTAGCTCTTCATTCCATGCCATACGTCAGAGTTCGGCAGATGCCAATATGGGCCCAGTTCAGAAGTCCGTCAGATTTGGGCTTGCTATTCCATGCTCTGTGTTAAACTTTATCCCACAAACAAGTGTTTTTTTACAGCTGGAAATAGTTAACTTAAAAAATTTAATGCATTACACTAATGTCACCCAACAATGAATTAGCTTACTAGCATATTAAAGTGAAGTCATCTAAACAGAGAAAAAAATTTTTGCACGTTGCGAAACACACGTTGGCTAAAACACCTGTGCAATACATCAAAATCAGCCAGGACACCATATATTTGGTTGATTCAACATTTACGCGGTTGTTTCGCTACATACATACATACATACATATATATATATATATATATATATATATATATATATATATATATATATATATGTATATATATGACCCGCCTTCTATTCCCTCTCCGGCCATTCTGATTTATGTTTTTCGTGATCAGTTTCCTTCCTGTTCGATATTCTCCTAGCCATTAGTAGTCTGTAATGACCTCGCTGTCAACGAGGCGTCAAGTATTGCTAATTACGTTATAGTTAGTTGTCTTGACGTTGTCTTCAGTACTCGAGCCAGTGTTAGTACGAGCCCGGTCATGTGACGTGATTAAGGCCATGGTCTGTCATTTATTTCAAACAATTGCAAATAACTCGAATATGTTTTAACCAAATGCTTTGAACAAATTTGAAACTGTGTACAGTCGTACGATACACGATTTTTGCAGAGCGTTTCTAAAAATAATGTACCGTCTGCTAGCAAAAAATTATTTTGCGTCATTTTGGCATATTTTGACTAGAAAAAAAATGACATTTCAGAGGCAAAAATCTAAAAGTCCTTTTGGTGTGTTGCAACAGAAAAATTCAGATACAAACACTGATATTTAAGTGTTGAAACTGTAGTAATGAATGGCAGCCTGGGTGGATATATTTTGCGCATCTAAGTCCTAGAAGTGTGGAAGCAGTAAGGGCGACACAGTATGTGTATCATGCCTCATCCTAGCCTCTAGGCGCAAGTCATTGAACTTGTGTACAGTCTTCTCGCTAACAACTAGCCTCTATGAGACATTCAGTGGTTATCCTGTTATTTTATGACGTAACATTAAAGGTAATGCTGTGCTGTGCACGCCTATACCTGTTAAAATATTCTGCGTCGAGATTTTCACTCCTGTAAAGAGCCGCAAAAATATTTTCCGTCATTTTCCGCCACTAGAAAATATGCTTTACTGAGTGAGTATTGCTGAACTTGGAATGGATATACGTACGTCTAACGTTCTCTGAATGATTACTAACCTGACGACACTAATACGCGATGAACAGTTTTCGAATAATCTTGTGTCATATACCGGCCGAAGGTCTGCAAACCGCTAGGCTCCCTGGACAGGCGACCACCTGAAGTAGTTATCGTATTGCGATATGTTAACAGGCGATATGACAGGTAGGCGACCCCCTCAAGGCCGCTCGACAGCGGAACGTTCGTTGTGTCACGTCTGTACTGTCATCTTTACTAGTCATTGCTTCTCAATACATTTCCGTACAGCAAAATAATTTTGCATACCGTAGGTTTATCCCGAGCAAGTCCGGGAACCGACCTAGCTGGGAATGGAACACTGGTCATCTTAGTGGGAGGTAAGAGGTCGACCCTCTCGAACAACACGGCCCGCTAAATTTAATTGAATTAACCTTACGATAAACACGACAACGGCAGTAAGTATCTGTCCTAGAGGAGCGGGGCCATCTTTCGAAAGCTGTCTCCTGATTGGCCCAACTGAACCAAAGCCTGCATGGCAAGGGGTTTGGGCGCCAAACAGGAGCATGCAAGGAAGTTGTTAGCAACAGTTGGACAGAGGTGTCTGCTACGCGAGCAACGATGGGCCGGTGTGTTATCGACGGCCGTCAGTTTAGGCGTCGGGACGCATTTTAGCCATGTTGACTAGGAAGCGAAGAACGGCCTCCCTACCTGCCCTTCAAATGCGTTGCTTCAAGTTACGACTATTCTCTTTTTGACGAAACTATTTTACGCACATTATATCTGTATATTTACGAAAATAACACACACTTAAAATAATGTCGCTATAGTTTCTAAATTCGGCATGTTTATTAGAAACATTATTTTCTGGCCCTTCATAGCGACAAAAATGGTTTTTCCAGTCTGCCGGATTTGGAAACTTAACAATCGGATTCGAATAACACAACTATAGAAACAAGCGTTAGACTTTGAACTACGCTGTCCACAAATAAAATATTGTCGTCACCGCTTCTAGTCCTATACTGAAAAGGATAATAGTAAAGCACTGCACGACAGCTAAGTAGCTTGCGCGGAGAGGCGATAATGTATTACATACGTGGGTTAGAGGCAGCCTTACCGCTCCCGCCTCTCACACATTGACATAAAGACTTGGGAACGATGGGCCGAGATACTAACCGCGGCGTCGTGATGCCTACGAGTTTCGGAATTCAGACCAGTTATTTAGAGGTGTTGCAAGAACAGTCACAAGGACGGCACACCGTTGATGACATCATTGTAACTTTCTACGTAACTTATGTACATATAGCTGTGACCCACGGGTGTATAATCATTAAATGCAAAATAAGGATCGGGCTAGCAAACTTTGAATAATAACGGTCGTGCCAGCAGATGACAGTAAGGACTTGCTACGACGTTGAAACCCAACTTGCCGAAATTTATTCCTCCACTAACTACCATAAAAAAAAAGAACAGTAGAACACTCACTACCAGGGAAAAATAACAGTATAACGTCGTACGTTTAATTACAGGGCCATGTTAAAAGAGCGAATTAGCATTCTTTATGTGTTGGACATATGCTCCTATCAGAGCAAGAAATTTAAAATTTGAAACGTATTGGTTATACTCCCGTTATGCTGTACAGGAAAGTTTCTCTCAGCGATATGTACCATGGTGGCTTATCATGCCACATTACTAGCATGGAGCCCTTTCAAACCAACGTAAAGGCCACATTATGTGTGCGCCTAAGGTAACATCGTCCCTATGCGCAAGACACTAGAGTGGCGTACATCTCTGTAACTATGGGATGTTAAGGAGAGTTATGTTATTGTAGTGGTGGAAAGTCTGTACTAAAGAACATTGTAGAACCTTCGATACTGTGCCTCCAGTTAGCACATTTTGAAGTATGGCCGTCTGAAATAGCCGTATTAGCTACGTTGGAGGGCTTAGAAACAGTGTTTTTAATTAGCATAGTGTCTTGTAAGTAACATGCCGTTCTTGTCCGAAGAATGATTGCATTCGGCACTTTGGCACAATGGGCACATGTGGAAATAAGGGCGCGGTGTACACCAATTTTGATCGTCACATTTTTATATTTGTACCAAAATTTTTTTCGTAATTATAACATAAACTGTGATCACGGCCGTAGAAGAACAGGTCTGGACACTCGCCTAGAAGCTTGACCCCCTTGTTGTTTGGCTGCAGTTCACCGAGTTACCGCAGTCAGAGCGGTCGGGCTGAACTCCGCCCACTTCCCTCCCACTCTGTCCAGTGTTTACATTATAAAGGTAAACAATTTATCAAAAAGGTATATTTTTATCACTTTATGAAATACTTCCTTCGCTCACAATCCTAAAGCATGGCTCCAGCAATCTTTATTTACTTTACAATGTAAACACTGGAAAAAAGTGGGCGGAGTTTGAGCCCGACCACCCTGATAGCAGCGCCAAAGACGCACAACACTCTCGGTAACTTGACGAACTACAGCCAAACGACAAAGTCAAGCAAAATACGTTGGTAGATAGGCGAGTGTCCAGAACTGTTCTTCTACGACCGTGATTCTGACTCAATCTTGTACTTAGGAAAGTTTTGTATCTCGCATAGTTTTTGCGAAATGACTCGTAAACGTCAAAATTTGCATTTTAGGTTTTATGTACGCCTGTAAAATTAGGTGGCATTAAAAAAAATCACAGCCTATAAAAATGTTGTATGCTTCTACTTTACATATATATATATATATATATATATATATATATATATATATATATATATATATATATATATATAGTTTTTTGTATGTATTAAAAGTGCTGAAATATGAAATGAAAATTTAAAAATTTCGACGTATTTCCTTGTGCATTACAACGAAATTGCAGAATGTGATAGGCAGCGTTGTAAACAGTGGAATGCAACGCAAGATTAATGTGATGCAGTTTCTGCTCGTGTTCACGCCCACGACGAGAACGTAATGTAATATATGCCGCTATGTGGAAACAAGAACACGTGTTGTTTCGCCACGCCGCGCCGCGCGCTGCAAGTCAAGTTGTCACGTCATAGTTGTAGCTTGGCTGGCGACACAGATGGACTTGGCAGGCAGTGACCGCGTGATGTGGCGCCTATAGCACGTCAACTGTGGTAGGCTCCTTTTGAAACTGCTGAGCGCAGGCAGTACCATAGCCGTCTTTAGTAGAAGGCCACGGCCTTAGATCTGGCAACCCTGCCAGGAAGGGTCGTTTTAACACTTCTTTTGTCTCACCAACAGCTGTGGCTTTCCCTGATTCGCCGATATGTAGGGCTCAATAACGAATCATGCAAAGCCATTGCCTATGGAGAGCTAACAGAAGTGACCCTTCCTGGCAGAGTTGCCAAATCTAAGGCCGCGGCCTTCTACTAAATACGGCTATACGGCAGTACCCAGTGGCACCTGTACTGCTGTCTATAGCACGTGAACTGTGCTAGGTCCCTTGTGAAACTGTTGAGTGCCGGCAATACATGGTGGCACCTGTACTACTGCGTAGAGCACGTCAACTGTGGTAGGTCCCTTGTGAAACTGTTGAGTGCGGGCAGAACTCAGTGGCACCTGTACTGCTGTCTATAGCACATCAACTATGCTAGGTTCCTTGTGAAACTGTTGCTGCCTATAGCACGTCAACTGTGGTGGGTTCATTGTGAAACTGCTGAGTGCCGGCAGTACATAGTGGCACCTGTACTGCTGTCTATAACACGTCAACTATGGTGGTCTCCTTGTGAAACTGCTGAGTGCCGGCAGTACTCAGTGGCACCTGTACTGCTGTATCACTTCCCACTCTACTGCATATTAAATATTTTGGTTATATAAGAGGTTAGAACGATCCTTGCCTAGCAAAGTAAGAATGTTTGATTTTCTAGACATAAATTGAACCGCGAAAAAATATATAGGCTACTAATAAACGTTTTAAAAATAAATAAATAAATATACGTCTGTATTTCTGAAATAATTTGCAGTAAAATGCTTAGTTAAAACGTTATGTCTGTATGCAATGTTCGGTCTAGGTATATTCCATGTTTATATTTCAATCTACACTAACAATTTTACTGCGAACATATTTCAGTCCTTGTTCACTTATCGCCTGTTGACTCTTAGTCCCACTTCAATCCAGTTCAGAAGGAATATTTATATTTAAAAACATAATTTAACATTAACGTTTGTAAACTGAACCGGCTTTTGGACATACGCCATCGCTCGCAACAAACAAACATCAAAATACATGAAAACAAAATACGGCAAATTCAAACGAGTCGAGAAATATATATCTCGATGAAATCAGGAAAGCTGAATTGAAACACAAGCCTACGAAATTAGATTATATAAAATTGAAAAAGCATATCGACTCATACAAACGGTTTACAATAAAAAGTGAATTTCTAAATTCACCAAATTAAGACTTTACAGTACAATACATCACTTAACCATGATGTCTAATTGAATTGGAAAAATTAATTCCAAACAGGAAAACAGGAACGGAATATATAGAGAAGAAAGAACGCACAAAAATATACGGGTGGACAGAACAGACTAAGAATAAACAGGAAATCAAAAAATACATAGACATTCACAGATACGTCAAACAACACAGATTTAAATTCTGCGGTCACATCAAAAGAACTAACTCGGACAGATTCGCAAAGCAAAGTTGAAATTATGAAAAGTAAAGCGAAGCAGAAACAGATACTATGAAATATACCGGCGAAATTAAAAATGACTTTGAAGTGGGAGGAATTAGGCTGCACCAGAAGATATCGGCGACAGGACGATCTTTAGATCCGAAATGTACAGGAGGCAAGTGGACCGAGGAAGTAATCAACAGAGGATCGGAACAACCTGGACTCAATACAGACAAGAAGCTGACAGCAAAAGCATGAGAGAATTGAAGACAAAAAAAAAAAAAGAATGCTAATAAACGCCTCTAAGTACTTAGCATAGTCCTAGCTGGGCTTATTCGCAAATAATAATAATATTATAATAATAATATCGTGGGCTCAATGCTACAACTAGATAACTAAGTATCTGGAGGTATCCAATTGTAATATTGAAAATTGCTTTTGTCATACACATAGTTATTTGTTGAAAGCTAAAAATTTACGTTGCATCATTACTCCTAATTAACACATTTATAAATTCATACATATCAAAAGGAACAATCCTAAGGGTACTGTAGACATCTGCAGATAACTTAAACTTGAAAAAGTTAAGTTACCCAGTTCTTGCACTAAGCTGTCGATATAATAATAATAAATACATGTATGTATAATGATAATAATAATAATAATAATAATAATAATAATAATAATAATAATAATAATAATAATAATAATAATAAATCCATGTATGTATAGGTACTCCCACCAAAGCGATTCGGGTTTGATTCCCGGCAAGGAATTGTGCCGGACGATTCCGTTGGTCGGCGGGTTTTCTCAGGGATCTCCCGTTTCCCCCGCCCCCTCATTCAGGTGCTGTTCCGTACTCATCTCATGACAACCCTTACCAGCTCTTATCACCTCAGTGTTGAGCGTTGACCATTATCTCTCACTCACTCACCACTGATGTATACATAAAACTAGAAAGTCAAAAGTGCTGACTTTACCGTGGGCAGCCTGTACGTGTGTCAAATTAAGCTCTGTGTTGTTATTGCCGTGGGTTCGTCAGCATCTTTTCGTCTCGCATGGCAGCTAGTGGCTGTAAACAACCAGGGGAAACACTGCCATTGTACTCGACCTTGACATATGCATGGCCTTAGTCATGAATGGTCCGTAAGTGTGTAATATGTCACCTACTCGCATTACTTACTCTTTTTACATCACGAACGACTGCAAAGATTGACTTTATACTGCTGCTGTTTCTGTTGTAACAAAAGTCCGGTAATGTTTTTATAGTTTGTGTTTGATACTAGAAATTTTGCAAGCATCTTTGTTTTCCGGTAGTGCTCGTCAAGTGCAAAAACGAAACCTTTCTTTATTTTACATTTAACGCGTTGTTAAAGTTTTAATTTTTCTTCCCTAGGTTCGTAGAAAATCTCGTGAAATCGTGTCGATCCGTCGAACTTCAATAACATATACGTACGGTTACTAATGTTATGTTCTGTCATTTTCAGGTAGATAGCATTATAGTTTTATGACTTGAATTTTCTGTCTAAGAAAAAAAACGTAAGCTAGTCGTCATTAATGAGCATAAAACATAAGAAAAATAGTTACACGTGATAAAAAAAAGTTGTATGTAGGAATGTGCGTGTCATCAAATGAATATGAACAGAACTTGTCCAATCTTAACATTTAATTTTTGATTTCACCACAACGTTTCAACCCACACAGGATACACGAATTTATCACAAGATAAGCTTATTCAGACTATAATTTGGAGGGTTGTATGAGTGGCATACGTCTAGATTAATGTACTGTACAGCCTAACGTAAACTTATCTACGTGTTATTATGTTGATGTATTAATAGAAAAGGTGGCGGTTGTTATCGGCAATTATCATTTTAAAAAAATACTAAACCAAAGGGCCTAATTTTAATATTGCTGCACTAATTATAGTATAATTTTCAAACATTTAGTATTTTGCATTATAAATAAATCTTAAACATAACTTATCATGCATATTATCGCACATTGTTTACAGTCCAGTGACTATCATTATTTCGTTAGATTGGGCAGTTAACCGCGATTTGACTGACAGTGGTGCAATTTGAATTGATTTTACTTACAAACACCAATAAACGTGTGAAATTTTCCTGAACATACATTAAAATACAACAAATGAAGGGCAAAAAATGTAATTGGTGACAGAAGTCTCGCACTTAAACATTAATACAGAAATGAACTTTTATAGTTTACACTTTTACTTCTAATGGGATCAAAGTATTCACGGGTATGTTATTGCGTCAACTTTAATTGAATTCTTCTGTTTAATTTTCGACCATTACATGTCGACAATCATAAATCAACTCCATTTATACCCACAGAGTCGTATTCTAGGTACACACCGTAATGCTGCTGTTAGTGAACCGTTAACCCAGCTAACGGCCTATTGCACAAGCCAGTGTACAGGTTGTTGTCCGAACCAGCATGTGTGTGAATATACTACACGACAACTGTTACGGATGACGTACTTTGTGTGATCTGTAGAGATGATGGTTTATCGCGGGAAAACTTGATTATTTGCTAGGTTTCAACGTACGTATAGCTCACCATATTATTACTGGCTTTAGCTTGCACTTTGAGCTGTTACCCTATTTTACTACGCCAGTAAGAATCTCGCTATTGTAATGTTTGATGCCTGCTATTGGTCTGAAGACAGCCACGTTGTGTCAGACGCACATCACCCAATCATGTATGTTGCAAGAAACTGAAGTGTTTTCAAGGGTATGTTGCGATATACCATCATCTCTAGTGATCTGTAATCATTCTCAGGCTTTATTGATTCATCACAAAAACTAGGATTCCGTTTCAAAAGTACGAGTGAAAGAGTGAGTGAGAGATTTTGGTCAGCGCTTAACATCGAGGTCTTCAGCGATGGTGAGAGGTGACATGACGTGAGTATGGAGCAGCGCAGGAATGACAAGGGCGGGGGAAACGGGAGATCCCCGAGAAAACCTGCCGACCAACGGCATCGTCCGGCACGATTCCCGGGGTGTTAGACGTACCAGAATCCTGGTACACGTACCAGTTTTCAGGGTGCTGTACCATGTACCAGGATACCTTCGTCCTGGTAAGCGAAAGTACCAGGATTTCAGAATTTTGCATTCAATTGTATTAAAATACGTAATTAAACTGTATTTTCAGCAGAACATTTCTACACAAAATAAAATTTTTTTGGCACGACACAATTTCTCCTTAAGACTTACGGGGACTGGTAGTAAACTTGAAGATAGCTCTCCGTGCCACGTGTTCGAGTAGGCTAAGATGCGTGGCTAAGGGCCGGGGGCGCGGTTCATCACAGTGACGTGTCTAGCGGAAGTCGCAGTGGTGGGGGTGCGAGCCATCTGCCTTGTCCTTCCCCTATCTCATTGTAAGCCAATCTCCCTGAGAGGAAGGGTCTTGCTGATATACGCGACGAGGCGGCTCTCGCCGTCCGTGTAGCGACGCGCGATGGCTTAGGCTTTT
>PNEQ01091496.1:0-42327 GCA_003012365.1 Medauroidea extradentata | reverse complement strand
GCAACTGCGAGTGGCCAAGTTGTTGTAGATCTCTCATTGTATTACTGACCATGGACATATTTCACCAACACGTCTTACGTGCCAGTCACTGTGACGAGTGTTTAGCGACCTCCCGCATGTCTTCAGCTGCTTGTTCATTGAATGTTGCAACTGCGAGTGGCCAAGTTGTTGTACATCTGACACTATTCCTGACCATGGATATATTTCACCGTCACGTCTTACGTGCCAGTCAATGTAACGAGTGTTTAGCGACTTCCCGCATGTCTTCATCTGCTTGTTCATTGAATGTTGCTACTGCGAGTGGCCAAGTTGTTGTACATCTGACACTATTCCTGACCATGGATATATTTATCCGTCACGTCTTACGTGCCAGTCACTGTGACGAGTGTTTAGCGATTTCCCGCATGTCTTCAGCAGCTTGTTCATTGAATGTTGCAACTGCGAGTGGCCAAGTTGTTTTACATCTGACACTAATACTTACCATGGACATATTTCACCGTCACGTCTTACGTGCCAGTCACTGTGACGAGTGTTAAGCAACCTCCCACATTTCTTCAGCTGCTTGTTAATTGAATGTTGCTACTGCGAGTGGCCAAGTTGTTTTACATCTGACACTATTCCTGACCATGGACATATTTATCCGTCACGTCTTACGTGCCAGTCACTGTGACGAGTGGTTAGCGATTTCCCGCATGTCTTCAGCAGCTTGTTCATTGAATGTTGCAACTGCGAGTGGTCAAGTTGTTTTACATCTGACACTAATACTTACCATGGACATATTTCACCGTCACGTCTTACGTGCCAGTCACTGTGACGAGTGTTAAGCAACCTCCCACATTTCTTCAGCTGCTTGTTAATTGAATGTTGCTACTGCGAGCGGCCAAGTTGTTGTAGATCTCTCATTGTATTACTGACCATGGACATATTTCACCGTCACGTCTTACGTGCCAGTCGCTGTGACGAGTGTTTAGAAACCTCCCGCATGTCTTCAGCTGCTTGTTCATTGAATGTTGCAACTGCGAGTGGCCAAGTTGTTTTACATCTGACACTATTCCTGACCATGGACATATTTATCCGTCACGTCTTACGTGCCAGTCTCTGTGACGAGTGTTTAGCAACCTCCCGCATGTCTTCAGCTGCTTGTTCATTGAATGTTGCAACTGCGAGTGGCCAAGTCGTTTTACATCTGACACTTTTCCTGACCATGGACATATTTCACCGTCACGTCTAGCGTGCCAGTCACTGTGACGAGTGTTTAGCAACCTCCCACATGTCTTTAGCTGCTTGTTCATTAAATGTTGCTACTGCGAGCGGCCAAGTTGTTGTAGATCTATCATTGTATTACTGACCATGGACATATTTCACCGTCACGTCTTACGTGCCAGTCACTGTGACGAGTGTTTAGCAACCTCCCACATTTCTTCAGCTGCTTGTTCATTGAATGTTGCTACTGCGAGCGGCCAAGTTGTTGTAGATCTCTCATTGTATTACTGACCATGGACATATTTCACCGTCACGTGTTACGTGCCAGTCACTGTGACGAGTGTTTAGCAACCTCCCACATGTCTTCAGCTGCTTGTTCATTGAATGTTGCTACTGCGAGCGGCCAAGTTGTTGTACATCTTACACTATTCCTGACCATGGAAATATTTCACCGTCACGTCTTACGTGCCAGTCACTGTACGAGTGTTTAGCGACCTCCCGCATGTCTTCAGCTGCTTGTACATTGAATGTTGCTACTGCGATCGGCCAAGTTGTTGTAGATCTCTCATTGTATTACTGACAATGGACATATCTCTTCGTCACGTCTTACGTGCCAGTCACTGTGACGAGTGTTTAGCAACCTCCCGCATCTCTTCAGCTGCTTGTTCATTGAATGTTGCAACTGCGAGTGGCCAAGTTGTTGTACATCTGACACTATTCCTGACCATGGACATATTTCACCGTCATGTCTTACGTGCCAGATAATGTAACGAGTGTTTAGCGACTTTCCGCATGTCCTCAGCTGCTTGTTCATTGAATGTTGCTACTGAGAGTGTCCAAGTTGTTGTACATCTGACACGGCATAACAAGTGTCAGTGTTTTTTTAATAAGGATAGCTATCGTCTGAGAATATAATATGTACCAGTATTATGATACGTAAGGCATTAGAGTCAGGCATACTAGTCAATTAACCCCCAAAGTTTTCTCATTGTTTACACCTGTCCTTGAATTCGGATGGAAAACATAATACATATATTGTTTCCTGTACAAAGCTGCCGATTTAATAACCAAGATTTCGGAATAATGTACAATATTAATTCGACCGAGTTTAAATAATATGTAAACAGACATGAAACTTGCAAACGGTAATATCATTAATTAGTGTTCTAAAATTACGTAAACGTTATTAATCCTGGAACAAGCTTTACTTACACTACGCTTTTCTTAAATACTTTCTAGGAACCAAACATTTATCAGAAGTAATCAAAAGAAAATATGACAAAGCAAACAAACAAAAACAGACAAGTAACTTACGTAATAACCTCTGGGCGAAACAATTATGGGAACACACGTGATCACGGGAATAAAGACAGTTTTACACGACCACAGAATTTCGACTGTTCGTGAAGAAGTATAGAGGTGCGTCAGGACGTAGTGTGGTAATTTTATGTGGTGATCGTTCACAGTAATTTATGAGGAAAACGTGTTTTTAATTTGTCCCAAAAGTACATATACTGTGTGTAATAATACCCTGAAATAAGCTTTCGAATTACAAATTAATTAATATATCAAACACTACTACCTATTAAACAACAATACTCTGAGCACTGTATCAGCAATGACTGTTCTTCATTCTCATAAAGTTTGTTCGTTAATATCACCAGCTCATCGTTGTTGAACATGGGTACAAGTTCTTGTTTTGGCTTGTAAAACAGAAAATCGTCATTGTTATTTATTTTGTTCCACATAAAACAGACCAAGTGCAAAAGTTTAATTAAAATGGTAGTTTTGTCGGAAAGTGCTAGAGTGAACCATTTTCGAGAAAATGGCATGTCATGTGTTTGCCATTAAAAATAACAAAGTGATATCACCTGAAACATATGCAGGCATTGCGACTCAGATAGTAAAGCGGTTGCGCTCTGTGGTGAGGAAAACTGTGGTATTAAAATTAAACCCACAAATCTATGACAATGTGCACTACATTTTAACAAAATCCTAACTACAGGTAATCCCACAGACAGTTGAACCTGTATCGCTATTAACTCGAAACTACTCAAAATAGACATCCCCTTGCTGACATATGCAATGTTATTAGTGATGTTACCAAATGTGTTTCTTGTTATGTAATCAAAAATAGTTAACATTGGCAACAGTTGTGCATAAACTGAAACAAATATGCTACTGATTCATTAATTAAGATAGCAAAGATTGTACATTTAAAAGAAGTTACGATGTAACGTAAAACATAGAGTTAAGCAAGAAATATAATTTTTTAGTTCTTTTAAACCTTTGACGCCTTTTAGAGAAATTTTGTGACTACAAGAGGACGAATTTTGAAAATGCTTAAATACCAAACATGTGAAACCTTCAACAAAATTAGTTAATGAAAATTGTAAAAATATTACATCTGTCCAATGATAAGAAGTAATATAATTTACAATGTGTGCGTACTGTCAATAACATGTCGGTCATGTCACAAAATTATTATGCAGTGTACGCGTTTTACAGTTTGTATTGTACGTGTTACAATTGATGGGTAGTTCGGAATGATGTCTGTTAATTACTGTTAGCTAGTGTTTCTCTTGGCGAACAGTTGGCTACGATGAGCGCCAGGTTAGTGCCGCATTAAACTATCCGACGTGTAACTAATATGGAACGTCTGCTTACTTAGGCACTTCGAAAGTGACATACAGTATCCATATGCAGGAGTGGAGTAACGAGGAACTCAGTGACATAATTTTAAAATATGGATATGGAGAAACATTGTGCAATGCAGCTGCTAGGCGAAGGAGATAGGCGGAAAAATACCAAATGAAACGATTTCAAAATGCACAAACATTAATTGCAGTTAATCGTCGCTTGCACGAGACTGAAAATGCATGCATAATATCAAGGCACGCCGCCAGAGGCCGCCGGCTGGTTACTGAAAACGATTTGGCCTGCGTGGTTGACAATTGACGCAACAGTATACTACGAATTGCTGCAAGACTAGATGCATCACAGTCTACAGTACGTCATACACTACAACGAGAGAGACCACGCGTCTTTCACTTTCAGCCTGTACAGTCACTTAAGCTACTAGATCATCCGCCTCGGTTGCAATACTGTCCATTTTTCCAACGTCAGTTAGCAGAAAATCTGACCTTCTGTTATACAGTTATGTTCACAGATGAAGCAATGTTCACCAGAATTGACGTAATCAACTTTCATAACGAGCATATGTGGACTCACGTAAATCCGCACGTAGTTCATGAGTCACATTTCCAATATCAGTTCTAACTGATCATTTGGGAAAGAATCGTAGGTAACATGTTAATTGGCACGCATATCCTTTATAATCGACTCGACGGAGCTTCGTATCTTGCGATCCTGGAGAATAACTTACCAGAGCTTCTGGACAATGTACCACTGCACCTACATCGTTACATGTGGTACATACATGGTAGGACACCAGTACACTTCAGTCGTGCGCGCAATCTGTACCTGGATGCCGTTTACCCACAGCGCTGGATTGGACGTGGTGGTCCCATGGCTTGGCTTGCAAGGTCACCGGATCTGAACTCTGTAGAGTCATATAAAGAGCCCGGTGTACGCGAGTGAAGTGCCAAACGATCAAGAACTGTTTCTATGTGTGCAAAATGCATGCCAGGCAGTGCGTGTAAATTATGGTGTAGTGAAACGTGTTCCTTAGTCTCATATGTGTCTTTTAAAAGCATGTGTGTATATGAGAGGTTCAAACTTCGAGAACATTCTGTTAACTCTTATGTGCTAACTACAATCAGGTTTTTCTCTGTATCGTGTCGCCTAAA
Organism: Medauroidea extradentata; assembly: GCA_003012365.1. Classification (NCBI taxonomy): domain Eukaryota; kingdom Metazoa; phylum Arthropoda; class Insecta; order Phasmatodea; family Phasmatidae; genus Medauroidea; species Medauroidea extradentata. The sequence goes on along the minus strand of PNEQ01091496.1, from coordinate 37,315 downwards.
TAGCAGTTTTGGTTTAGCTTCACTAGACAAAATCAGGATTTAAATATTCCAATATCCATAAACTGTTAATAATACAACTTATAATTGCATAAATGTACCGTTTGTATGATTTTTAGAATTATTTTTCCTTGGGATTTTTTTTGTGACTAGTACTAAGAATTTTGTAAATAAATTCTCTCTTCGTTACAAGATTGTGGATAAAGGTGTTACTGGTTTAAAATAACTAACCTAATAAAATATTTGTTGCGTGACTCTATTTTAACTTTTCAAAGCACAGTCATTACTATCTGCATTTATGAGTGAGTAGTGTATTAATTAAGTGTTGGCACAACTGTTGCTAATGATAAGTATTCACTGTTTGCATACCAAGTAACACATTTTGTAACATCACTTATAACATTACATACGTCAGTAATGGGATGTCTGTTTAGTGTAGTTTCGTGTTCATAGCAGTACAGGTTCAACTGTCTGTGGGATTACCTGTAGTTAGTATTTTGTAAAATGTAATGCACCTTGCCTAGATTCGTGGGTTTTATTTTAATACCACAGTTCTCCTCACCACAGAACGTAACCACTTTACCACTGAGTTACAGTTCTTCGATTAAAAAATCTATCGAAACCGCATGATTGCGACACGCCTATTTGTTTGTTTACCCACCTTGCAAGACAGTCGCAAGGCCTGCATATGTTTCAGGCAATACTTTTTTGTATATTTTAATTCGAAAAAATTGTACACGACATTTTCTCGAAAATGGTTCACTCTAGCATTTCCCAACAAGCTTATATTTAATTACAAATTTGCGCCCGGTCAAGGTTTTGTAGTACAACATGAATAACAATGACGTGTTCCAGACTTACAAGCCGTAACAAGACCTTGTACCCTATTTGAACAATAATGGGTCGGTGATAAAACAAACTGAATTTTTCAGAAATGAAGTACAGTCGTTATTGATATAGAGATCAGAGTTTCGCTGTTTAATATGTAGTAGTTTCAGAGAAATCTACTAATTTGTAATTCGAAAATCTATATTCAGGATAGCATTACTCATACTGTATGCACTTTCAGGACAAATTATAACAATTTTCCTCATAGTTTACTGTGAGCTATCACCACGTCAAATTACCATATCACAAAGGGTTTTATTACCAGAATGGTTTATACAGTCTGATCCAATAATTAATAGAGTTTAGTTGATACGTTCGTCTCGAAACCTATTCATCAAGCCTACGTTGCACTTTTCAGCTCTGCTGGTATCGAAAAACCATCTTTACTAGATAAGTGCAAAAAAAATCGAGTTTTTTTCAGACTAAACGGCAAGCTGTTGTATTTTTTTCTGACGGCGTTCATTTCTGGTAGTTCAGTGACTGTAAGGGTATAATTCTTCTAGCACAAATAAAACTTCCGCAGTAGCGTCTGTAATAACCTGTATTGTGATCAAACATAAAAATAAATACTGTACAAACACCTTCAGTTAATGCAATCACAAATCACGCTCGGGCGCGCATAGGTTAAGTTAGTTAGATACCAGATAACAGAACTAATTTACAAGTGTCTTTCTAAGACGTGTACTAAACACAACTGATAAATAGCTGTTAAGGTCTACTGCGAATGGTAAAAAAAAATATCAGATAGTACTAGATGGCCAGTTTCAATCCGTTTAAGTGTAAGAAGACATTGTTGAACATCTAGGTTAAACACGGTTATTATAAACGAAACCATGGCTAGACGGAAGAAAGAGGTAATAAGAGGTAATTGCATATATTTATAATTTTACTCATCACTAAAGCGGAAAAATTCCGAATGCAAATTCTAACATAAATTCGGGTAGCTGGACCATAAGTTTTATCAGGGTCTGCCTACCATGAGTCCAACAGTAAGTTGACAGTGACCAACTCACAAGAATGTAATTGAAACTGTCGCCGGCAAATCGGACCGTCTTTCGCTGATAAACACCTGGAGGCACAGACCCTCCAAACAATTTCCTCAGTAATTTTTGTCTACTATTACCCATTAACGAATAATCTTGATTTTCTATCATTATATTTAATGGCGTGGATAGGATGAAACGATATGTCACATGCAATACTGGAGTAAAAACTGCTTATAACGTAATTTGACCTTCGCATTGTGACCCGCCAGATTATGATCTTACACTAATATCATGACTAGAAAACTGAAAATTTTACAATTTTATTTGGCTTGAAGTTTCACTTAACGCTTCTGTGTTTGAGTTACTTTCACTGATGTGTGACTGTCTAGTAAATTCTTCGTTAAGGAACTAAACTAATAGCATCCCTGCCGGAAAATACACAGTGACTCCGATGTTAGCTATACAGATTCTGGTGGGTCGGCAATGTGATTTACGCCTGACGCTTAATAAATATGCCACCAGCAATACTTCTTACACTGAAATGAAAATACTGTTGTAGGAACCACAAGTACTGCAGTCGTTAACCTCCAAAATTTTTAAAATAGGGACAGTAGTCAGTTTAGTTGCAGCTATGAATCTGATATTGTTAAAATTGTGTGGTAACATCATCAGAACGTATTGTAAGGGGCCAGGCGTTCCAAATAAGCGACGTAATTACTTTCTATAGTAGATATTGTTTCCGTTACAAATTAGTAGTGTTATAACTACAGTACTGTATAATATTCCCTGCAGCGCTGCTTTGATGCCGCTACTGGGCTAACTATGCAAGTAGCAGTAACGTGTGGTAAAACAACCAATGTGTCCTGTAACCCTGAGTTGCATATTAGATCCAGCTGTAGGGTAAAGTAATCCCTACAAGAAGTTATGCTGCATTTACTTAGTAGCATGGTAACCGTTGAAACTGCGTTTTATTGTTCTTACAGTCTGTTCTGTAGCGTTTACGGAATAGCATGGTAGCTGCAGCAAGTGTGTTGTAAATCTGTCAGTTATGTTGCGTTTATTATTGTAGAACCGTCAGTAGCGTCTTGTAATCCTGACAAACTGTTCTGTAGCATTTACTGAGTAGCATTGTAGTACCAGCAATAGCGTCTTGTAATCCTGACAAACTGTTCTGTAGCATTTACTGATTGTGGTACCTGCATCGTCTTGTAATCCTGACAAACTTTTCTGTAGCATTTACAGAGTAGCATTGTGGTACCAGCAATAGCGTCTTGTAATCCTGACAAACTTTTCTGTAGCATTTACAGAGTAGCATTTTGGTACCAGCAATAGCGTCTTGTAATCCTGTCAAACTTTTCTGTAGCATTTACAGAGTAGCATGGTAGCCACAGCAGTGATGTAATGTAATCCTAACAGTCTGTTTTGTAGCTTATACTAAACAGTAGTGTAACCTCAGCAATATTAAATGGCATTCCTTTAGTCGCTTCCAGTGCGTTCTACAGCGCTGCAGTGTACATTATTTCTTTCAACACACCGTCACAACAGCCAGTCTTTAGAAAAGTATAAAAATAGTTAATTAATATTCTCACAACGGTATACATATCGGACAAAGACCTCTGTCCCAAGCTAACTTCGTACAAGATGGTTTCGTTGGTATTGATCTAGTCCATATCTGGGCCTCCGACTATCGTGAATAAAATAGCCAGGTGTCAATCATAATGTTAAACAAAACAATCTAAACTTAAAAACGTATTTTAAAGTTTGTAGTAAAATCTGTAAGAACCAGAGTTATCTGGAGCTAACAACAGATAATAAAAACGTCGCAGTCATTGGTGCCTTCCATACTTGTCTGTTACCTCTACGAAACTTGTTCTGAAATCACAACAATATCGTGTAGTTTCTCTAACAGTTCACGGCACTTTTGTGATTGCTTTACTTGTTTATCGACTCTACAATAATATTTCTGTAATCGCAACAGAATCAGATGGTTTGTCTAACAGTCCACGGTACTCTTGTCATTAATATACAGTTCTTTTGTTATCTCTACAACAGTAGATCTGTAATCTCAAAATAAATAGAATTTTCCTCTTACAACCAACTTCTCTGTTGCAAAAACTATACTTTTTTGTTATCTCTACAAAGTTACTTATGTAATTATAACAGAATCGGGGGTATGTCTAACTTTCAACGACATTGCTGTATATACCACTTATTTCTGTAGACTTGTTAAAAATAATTAATTGTCTAGAAAACATCCCTTTCCAGTTATTAAACGGCATTGTTGGGATTACAGTATCTTGTTGCTATCCTAACAGTACTCTAAGATTGTATTCACAACTTTTTGTGTAGTTACTAGTACAGAAGATAATGTTTTTGCTTCAGAAAAAATGGCTCTTACAGCAAGATAACTTTTAAAAGTATTTATATAGTTCTGCTAAGTATTTGAATTATAAAATATCACTGGAAAAATCTGATTCTAGTACTAAGTTAGTTTGTCGCTAACCGTAACGGTCATAAGATAACTGTTATGTTAAGTTAGGCCTATGTCTGCTGATTTATTTTAGTGAAGGATGGCGGGGTAAATTCAGTACTTACCTGGCTTTTAACATAGAGCTCGAAAGTTCACATGTGAGTTGCGTTCACAAATCGTTGCTTGGGAGCTCCTTATAAGATGCGGATCGCAAATACCATGGCAATATTTTTACTTTAACTTATCTCCCTTTACACCCGGACTGTCGACATCAGAGTTCTTTACTCGTGTGTGTGTTCAAAGTCCGATGGCGTAGTAAACGGAAGAATTATCACGAGGCAATCACGCGGGGTCATTCTACCAAATCCAGCATTTCTCCCTCGATAAGGAGACAATTTATTTAATATTAACAAAATGTATATAATTTAACCTTTATAATTGTTGCTTCTTACATCTATTGTAACATACTTCGACTATTTAAATTACAGAGTTAATATTAGTCTCGTAACACACATAGTACAGTGCAACCCTAATAAACGATACAAGCCTTCGTAAATTGATTATAATTACATCTCCTGAACATCTCCTAAAAGTCCCAAATAATTTGGTTTCGAATTTTATGCTATTTTGAAAAATTAAACGGCCATTTTGTAATTGTTCCTATGTTTGGTAGAAATTATATAGAACTCTAACTATTCAACATTTTCAGTTGTACTTTTATCCGGTATATTTTTATAGAAGTGGCCTTCACGCTAATTACATACATCTTTCATTATTCCAGTATATATTAATAATTAGGTATTTTTGTAATTTCTTCATCTTCTACAACATATTTGTCGCAGCCATTTAAAAGACTCTGCGACTCAAAACAAAAGTGAATTGTTTGAGTTTCTAATGCTTGATAACTATAATTCCGATCAAAAATCAAAACATTACTCTAATGAGAGGGAAATGGTTCATTTTATTAAATAACCTCTGAGAATATACACAGAAATAAAATAAGTCGTTTATCTTACTAACTGCAGTCTCGCTTTGCACTAGTCGGTAATACTAAGCGTCATGTTGGTGTGTGTCTTCGTGTTTCGCTAATTGCAAATCTATGTCTATGTCCTTGTCATATTCTATGTTCCTGTTGCTGCAGCCACGGAGCGAGCGTTTTAATGTGTTTCTGCAAACTTGAAACTTTTTTCTCAAACGTGCTACATCGGGCAACAAATTGCAGGGGGTCTTCTTGGAGCAGCATTCTTCGAACTTGGTATAGGACGAAGGCGGCATTTCACCGTGTTTACTCCCCAGCATAATGGATCTATTTCAACACCATGGCATTACTGCATCTGATAAAAGACTCAGAGTGAGTGCTCACGAGCAGCTGCGGATGTTAGTAGTAGTAAGCCTAGCCGGCGGTTTAGCGACTATTCTCACTTAAATCTGGTCATGTAAGTTTAGACAACTTACCCATACAGTGAAAGAAAAAAGTTGCACCCCCAAAATGATACTTACGGAATATTAATAATGCGTATATTTTTCTGAGCTTCTTGCCTTTTTTTAAAAGCAATTTCAGTAAACGCATGAAACAGTGTCACGTCGTGTAAAGGCATACAGAGGTAAAAGAGTTTCCTTCACTTTTCCAACTTTTTCTTTAATAGTTTCAATAAGAGAATCTTATCAGGTTTTGTCTTTATTTTTTCTGACACAATCATCTTCAGTGAATCGTTCAGTGGAGCAAGGGCAACCATAAGAAGTAGATCCCTGTTTTCTCCGATCAAGACAGCTTCAAAGCCTTTTTATTCTCTGCAATAGTTGTTAATATTATTAGCACTTAGTATTTACACCAGCCTGAAGTACCTTGCATCCTACTCTCTGTAAATGATGACTCGCCAGAGATCTGAGTAGCACTATACGGTTAATGTTTTAAAGGAATTCAGTTTGTTTAAGTGTGACGTACAAAGAATCTTTCACTGATTTTTTCACAATGTATGTCTTCTTCTGATCGACGGAAATGTTTTTTTTTTTTTTTTCGCTAGTGCTCCGTCATCCACTATATCCAACATGTATGACACGAACTTGGTCCTAGTATGCTGTAACATGTGTCGTATATTGCTTGCAAAGTTCTTTAAATGTTGCTGGATGATACCATATCACACGATGAAGATGTCCCCAACCGACTACATATCGTAGGTCTTGTGTCGTTACAATGTTTGCTGTTTAGTGGGTGGAGATATTGAAAAAATTGGCACAGTGGAAGATTTTGTGCCCTTTATAATTATGCATTAATGAAAATATTTAACAGGACATGAGAAATCTCAATTTTGAAAATCTCAGACAGCTGATATTCTGACCTCACTGTGTACTGATTGGGGTTGACACAGACTGCTTTATAATGCACTGTCACGGATCTCGTTATTCTACACATATATGTAAAATGACTGAGATCCATTTCAGTTTACATTTGACTGAATTTCCTAACATCAAATTCTATGTTGCTGAAGAAGTGCCTTGCAAGAATTTACGCTTTCATCAGCTAACATTTAATCAGACAGAGATGCAAGCTCCGAAGAATTTTTATCAAATGGGTTATATTCATGGAACTATTGCATAAAGTAAATACCATTTTTGGCATTGCGAGACAGACAAGATTCCCGCAAGTCAACATTGCTGTTATTGTGGAGGTGGACATTACACCCGTGAATCCGTCCACTACATTTACTATTCTTGAGGATGCAGGAATTTAGTGCACTTGAGAAGCAATAGTGGAAGGTGAAATTCCTATGCACGTCTTATCAGACGCCACTTATTTTTATAGCTGGCATCAACACTTTCTCAGTGGCCACATCATACCAGATTCCACATCAATAGTGATGTGATATATGTGATCACTGATAGTGAAATATTATTTTCCTACAATGTTTTAGAATTCTTCGTTGGTCAACTTAGATTAAAGTTAATACATGTACTGATGGTAGATGTGGGCCGTCCGACAAAGAAGGTGACCAGAGGCATGATATAATGGAAGTATGAGTTGAACACAGTGCAGATAGGTGGTTGGTAATAAGTGAGCACTTTTGAACACCATTTTGTATATAATAATAACTAAAATATATAACTTATTTCACCTCAGATTTGAGTATGACATAATCTGTACACTTTCATTATTAATTATGTTGTCTGAAGTATTACAACATTACGTTAGAAAAAAATAAAAAACCACGTTTTTACACTATGTAAACAGTATAACAAGTGAGTGAATGCATACTTTATGTAATCAGCACGAAAGCCTCTGCCATAACAAATATACTAAAAAAATATAACTCGAAATGTTGGAGTGCTACTTAATTTGTCGAATATTGGCAAAATTCCGACTATGACCATTTTAAAATGACTAAGATCTGACTTATTATAAAAAAATTTAGGGAATGTTGTAACGTAACCGATCTTTGAAGTTTTCTTTTTCTTTAAATTGATAGGTGTGAGTAAACTTTTGTCGAAAAATCACTACACAAACAAGATAATCTAGTAATTCTCTTCTATGTGAATTGGCTCTGCGCTGACTCTAGTCCCTGTAAACACAGTCATCTGTTTGCTTGACCGTGAGAGTGAGGAAAGCTTGGTTCCCTTTCTAAAATTCTGCGAGGATCCCCAAAAGTCATGACTGACTCCACAACAGAAGTTTCCTAAAGACAACAATTATAATATATCAAATTAGAAATTTTGTTATTTCGGATAGATTATCTAATACATTAGAAGAACGCTTGGACATAAAATACTTTCTTACGACTACTATTTCTATTTGCACAAGTAATAGACATTCACTGCACTGAACTTCTTTACTGCTGCGCACATCAAGTAGACTGCTCAGCGCACATCATCATTCACTAGAGCGCCAGCTGAGAACTGTAATGATGATAGAGTTCAGTTGGCAGGTTGCTGAACACGTGACATTTCCGACTGTCTGCACGACGAAGCCAACAACAGAGGCATTTTTACACAAGAAGGGCGCTATTGCCCAAGGTTAGTACCCACTTAAGCTTCCTAAAATTTGACGTTCTACGTTCTGACTCATAACGTAACAATATCGATTACAACGAAGCCTTGCTCCGAGTTTCTTATGGCTTGGTCTCAAGGAACTACGGGCGTGTTGAACTCAAATCAGCCTGCTGCAACATGTCTAAGGTGAGGCTATCATCTCAATAGTTAGAAGCTAGCCTATAAGAAAGTAATTTGTATATTTAACCAAATATTAAAATATATATTTTGTGTTGTCCGCTGCTCGCTGATATTTAAACTGTTGAATTGAAGATGAAGGTAATGGTGATTATGAATATGTTGTTGATAATACAATAATAATTGTTGTCTTTACTGTGAAGAAAGAGCGAGAGTGAGTTCAAAAGGGCTGTTATAGTACGTTAATTATTGTTCACTTAAATAAACCTACTAAATGAGGATACGTCCCTGACCTATGGCAATCAATACACTGTCATGTGGGGCCACATCGTCGTATATATCCACACATATATCTTCCTTTAATTCTAAATTACTGCCACCGGCGTAGATATTGACATATATGTTTTCAAGTGATTATCCCTTCAAGAACCACAACTGTGAAGAAAAGCGCTTGAAAATGTGTTTGAATGTGACGTTTGTGTGATCTATAACAAATTAGAAAAATATTTTTAAAACAAATTGCGTTAGATAAGTGAAACCGTGGTAGCTTTACCTACTCCCTCGCGAATTAAATGTATTAACTAGACTGTTCAAATTATAAAACATTTTTGTGTGTACAAATCTTGTACCGAGGTTACTTCTTAGATCTAACAAATAATGGACCTAGTGCTCAGCGAAATACCTAACAACCAATTATAAATAAGCGGTGTGTGACTTTCCAAGGTTATGGTGAATCATTGAGAAGGTACTAGATGAATTACGGCACTGGTAAGAAGCTGCGTTTAGTGCGGCAATCAGACGGACAAAATCATTGCTTGAGAAGGATTTTTTGCGGAAAAAAAGACTCCTAAGGTTTTCAATACTTGAATTGTTATGAAGTCATTGCGAAACAATACACTTCACTGCTTTAATTTCGAAAGTGAAATATGACAAAGACTAAATTGTTTTCTCGAAAAAGAGTTTAGAAATACTCTACATATTGAATTACTCAAATTTTTCCTTATTTAGAACGTCTGGTCATATGTCGGTTGAAATATTAACAAAACAAAAATAACAATGCATTTGTTCTGCCCTCCAAACGCACCCAAAAGTAAATGACTGAGTTTCTAAGTACACTTTCAGCGTAAAAATTTTTGAAATTACTCACAATAATGTTTCAGTTAGATGAACAGTACTGACGACATTTTAGTTCTCTAATGTAGGTCTTCGGAGTCTCTTAACATTAAAAATTGGCAGTATTTGTGTGACATACTAAAATGTCCTTGTATAGTTACAATGTTTTGGTTGGTTTTCATCGCTTATGGTTGTGAATAAATTATTTTAATACAATATTTTAAGGTCAGAGCCCTCGCACACACACAGTTGAACGGTACGTCATTTTGTTATTTTCATATTATTTCATTTTGATAAAGATGGAGATGAAGATATTGTGAAACGTATAATATTTTGTATAACTAGAGCAGTGGGCGAATCTAAATTTAATAGGTCCGGTGACTATGTGCATTCGATTGCATTTACAAAAGACAAAGGGCCTATTTAGTTTCAAATCAACAACATTGCATTTTTCTGTTTGTAAATCAACATGACACATTAATACTTTTTCAGCCGTAGAAGAAAAATAAAAAAAGAACGCCGGGAACAGTGAATGAAGACGGAGGGATGTCGGGAGGTTTCACGACAAGGCCTTGGAAGCGGTTCGACTTCGAGCATATGATCGTCCCTAGGTATCCAGAGAATGGGGCGAGATCCGAACTACCATATTAAGGAGAATTCTTGATTATTTTCTTCGAGTTGTCAAAGTTTTGTTAACGTATGGCAGTACGCTTATCAACTTAGAAGTGTGCAGTGGGACAGTGTCGTCATCTACGTAGAAGTTGTTTAAATACGATGTTTGTTTTGCTTGGATTTTTTATTTAACCAGCCCCCCATAAGCTTTCATGATTTGCAAATTTAAACACTCATGGGGCAACCCTGAATTGATCTGATGTTCTTCGCTTATCAACAGTAGCCGTGGCTTGTAAAACATCAGAACATTAATTTACTGTTTTCTGCGGGCCACGAATAATGATGAACTTAAATTATAATACGTTTCATGTTTAATACAATTTGGTAGAATTGTGATTTCTATTTTTGAAACCCACTGTAAGATATAATTTTAGTTTTATAGCTGTATTATATTGATAAAGAAATTTATGATTCTTATTTAGTCATCTGATGTCACCAAGCTCTGAATCTTGTAAATTATCGACTTTAAGATTGTTCCTAACTTGTTTTTATTTCAACTTTATTTTCATGAAATACCAGTATTTTCAAGCAGTCATATTGAAACACTCAATTTTTACGAATTAACAGGAAAGTATACGTTCTTGAAGTTCGACTTAACCATGAATAAATACGCGAAATAATTGTGCCTTTAATATTGTAATGCAGCATTTTCTTACATAAATATGCAATTTTTCTTAGTAACTAGAATGCTTGACGCTTATACGTGTAGTGCAATTGACAAACTAGGTTTCTTTGCATAACAACAGTTGTCATAGAGTAGCGAGTACAGTGGCCTTCTTTCAGAAAACAGCGAAAATGTTTGAGTGGATGTTCTGTTTAGGTCACCTAAAATTTTTACGAACAATTACATAATTCTTGTTAAATCATTTAAATACTGAGTTTTATTTGTCGTGTATTCTCTATAATTTTTCATACTGTTGACTGGGTAACTTTTTAAACACTATGACATGCATAGATTTTAAGAACGTCCATCATATATCATGCACAGATTTTAAACACGTCCATCACATATCACGCACATGGACACGGCAGCAAGAATTTTTTAAAAGTCAATTCCATATGTTTTGCATTTCGATAAATAATTATTTCAAAACATTCAAATATTTTTTCCACGTGGAAAGAAATGTTTCTATTCCATGCTAAGATCACAGGAATCATGCAACTTAAGTAAAACGCAAAACAAAATCGAAGAAAAAATATAATGATTAGGTATAATGAAACAGCATGTGCATTCCTGATAGTAACTAATACAATTTTAAGCTTTCTGTCCTATCCACAAAATTTTTTAATCATCCAATACATGTCACAAACGTTTCTTAAAATAAACTACACTTTATGTTTACAGAACTTACCAATATTTTAGTAAAACAAATTTTATGGTTTACTGTTATTCATGAATAGAATTTTAACAAGAAAAATGTTGCGAAATCACATCTTAACTACCAAGTAGCGAGTAAAATTGTTCTGGATTACACATTATATTTTAAATCTGTTTTGGCTCGAAAACAATATAATGAATTATAAATCAATAATTTGGAAATTATATAAATAAAAGCCTTGAAAATAATCCCTAGTGCTGTGAATCATAAACCTGTCTGTACAGTTTATTCATCCAATACTTTAAATTTTTTGACAGATAATAAGAGATTCCATTAAGTATTTCTTCCTTCGAGAATCCAGCTAATAGTTAGTTGGTATTGCTTCAGTGAGTGACCAATTGCAGATACAAGAAGGTAGCGTGGGAGTCAGTTGGTGGTCTTATGCAGGTTTACTATTAGTTAAGAGAAATCAATTCCAAGCAGGTAACTTGCACTGAGATTCTAAATTTATATTCTCCTCGAACGAACACGCAAAACTACCAGGTTTCCAAAATTATGGATGCATGGTGAATTGTTGAAGCACCTGCTGTTTGGCAGAATACGTGACAACCGGCTGGAATTAGCAGGTCAATGCGTGCCGGAGAAATTGTCGTTTTATCACTCGATCGCTCTTATCAAGCATTGCAATACATAGAGTTTTTATTCGGAATGGGCTCACGCCTCAAGAGACAGTTTCATAAAGATTAAATTTTGATTTGAACACTTTAATTCTAGGCCTGCGGTGATCGGTCCCACCTAGGCGATACGAGTTTGATCCCCGGAAAGTTCGGTCCCGAAGTGTTCGCATGTGGGATACGTGGCGGACGTGGGCTGGGGGATTCCCGTTTCCCTCACCTCTCGTTCCGTCGCCGCTTCACAGTCATCTCACCCACACCTCATCCATTATTTGGGCCGCAACAGGCACGTCTCGGCGGTCGAACAGCAGTCACAAAACCCACCCCTGCCTTCTCTCAGACACAATGTGACCCTGCCCGAAGGCAAGAACATATAGTCGATATTCACTAGACGTGGCACTGAACTACAACACCCATGACTTTCTAATAAATCAATTAAAAACGTTAGGTGGTCCTGAATTTTAGAATATTATAAAATAACACCAATACCTTGATGACCGATGATATTTCAATGGGAAAATTTGGATTTCAAGGTGCTAAATTGTGCTATTTAAAAAGTTGTACTAAGTCAATGGGATCTGGACCTCATTTCACTATTCTGTCTAGTGTAATTGCAAACATTTCGAATAATTGGGAAGGGGGAGGTCTTTCGGCCCGTTGGACACCCCTCACCCTCTGCGTGCGGCCATGCTGTCAGATGCCAGTCACCCATGTCACAACAACACCGAGCTTTGCCTAGGTTTACTATTCATTTGCTTTCATTAGGGAGTGTGACATAACCACTATCCAATCACACGCGTGCAACATTTGTCAACAGTTTAGTCACATCTGGTAGCAAAGCACTGCGCAAAATATAAGTACAAACGTAAACTATTTTATAAATGAACGGCACATACAAGGAGCCGTAGCGAGGAAGTGATAAGGACACTACCGGCACGTGCAAGTATCGTATCGCCGCTACACTCATGGTTCTATACTGGAGAGCAGGCTTCTCGTTCTACTGTTTTATCCAAGTTACTTAGAGCGACTGCCTTATAACTGATTATGCCGTGACTTAGTTTATGTTGTTTCTTCTTATTCATATTGTAATATACCTTGTTGGGAAGATTTGTTAATAGTGGTGGACGGCTTTGAAACACATAGTAAGTTTAATTTAAAATTTATTACGGTTTTGAATGTACAGTGGTGAAAATGTGTGGAATGTTTTATCCAACTTAGGTTTACACATTTGTGACAAGATGAAACATTTTGCCAAATCTTGCTACTTTCAAATAAACTACAATTCGAAGTGCCAGGCACGCGACGGCAGCCATGAATTGTCTGTAGAATTAGTTTCTACATTTACGAAGAAAGTTATAAAACATTTAAAATCATTTATCAGTCAGATACGTAAGAAAAATCCCGCAAATACTTCAAATATTGTTTGGGAACTAAAAGAGCGTTTTGTGAAGAGTGTTTTTAATACTAAACAAAATCGAACTCGACAACTCTTATATTTTGCAATATTTTTTTGCTGTAACAAAATATTTCCTTGGAAACCAGTTGAAAAAAAATAGAAAAAACCTTGAATTTATATGAAATTTACAAACAATATATTTTACACTGTTTGTAAATATGCAGACTATACTTTTAAGTTTACTTACATATTTTATGTATTTGTATATTTCAAACATTTTCTTGGAAATTTTACGTTAGTTATTTGTAGAGTTATTTTTTTTGGAAACAGTTTCCAGTTTTTTTTTGTGGACGTGAAAAATACTTTTACAGTTTTTCTAAAGTTTATTTTACAGCCAACTATGCAATTACAATAGAATGTTCGAAAGTGCCGCGTAACCGAGCTATATCCAACCACATATGCTGCGTTCCAAAGTAAAAAAAAAAAAAAAAAAATACGAATGTGACGTTGTGTTTGTGCCCCTCCTACAGACTGGCTCAGGTCAGAGAAGACTGTAGGCGCTTCGTGCACAGCGATGTCCCCGTGTGTCTCCGTGATGAGACCCCTCCACTTCCCCTCACCCACATCCCGACCACCAAACCTGCAAGCAGTGGCACGCAACACTGCACAGAATATACTCTTCGTGAGGTACATTTGCTCAGAAACTACGCTCTGATACTTACTTGGAAATGTACAACACCGAAGTATATTGTCAGAGGCTAGGGCAAAGTAGAATAAAGTAAAGTAAATAATAATATGTGAGAAATGAAATATTAGCTTAGAAGCACGAAGTTAGTGACAAATACGTCAGTAACAAGGCTTGTCCGCCACCGAAGTATTATTTTGCCAGGCGACTCCAGCCATGAAACATGTCACGAGGCTGGGCAGAGAAAAATATTTCAAATAATAATTTAACAAGATAGAAAATGTGAAATTAACTTCAGTATTAAACTGATCAAAACTAGGGCATGTGTATATAACTGAATACTGCTATGCTAAGACTACGAGATGGAAAGCAAATAAACATCACTAATAAATAAGTAAACAAGTAAAAAACTGAACCATAATGATAAACTACAAACACAAAATAAACTCTGTAATGATTAAAAAAAAAAAACTGTGGGGAACATACGTAGCTCCTTGCGCCTTGATCCAAAGACAAGATTTCTACCTTGTAGCCTAGTGACAGAAATTAATAATGTTTGGTAGAGCACAACAAATTTACTGAAGTAAAGAAATGATTCCACTTGGCATACGTGCGATACGAGAGGGTACTGTGGATCGAACATAGACTATGACAACCCATACGGATTGTGTCTTCCATCTTGTAGTGTGCTTAATGTGCTCCTTGTCGACCTTGTCATATACGAACAACTATTATTGAAGTAGCTTAGTTAAGATTTATATTTCGCTATTAGGGGCTATCCATTAATGCTAAGGCGATAACAGATCGAAAACTTTAAATAAAATGATGAATTCAAACAATTGGTGTTAATAAAAAAAGATTAAAATATAAATATACAAAAATTAATTTTACATTATTAGTATTAAAAAATAAGTGTACAATTTGGAAAATGATTTTAAAGCGAGAAATTACAAAACTATGTAAAAAAAAGGTTGGTGAAAAGGTTGTTATAATAAGATACGGTTGAAATAATGCAAAAGAAAGTGGTTTCTGTCATTACAATACAGCTTAAGGTCATTACATTATATTGAAACATTAAGTAAACGGCGATTGTACTGGCCAACAACAAATATACGCGTAAAGGAATTTACGACTGTTACAATAAAAACCGAATCACAAACACTAGGGGAATTAATAATAAATATAAATACAAATAATAGTAAACAGAAAGAATACTTGTAGTTTGGATGTTACTGTCCCGCGAAGTCTCATCCATCGCAGGGCTACTTGAAGTCTTCTCTGATTAATCGAAGGAAAATTAATAAAGATAATAAAACTAACCCGAAAACCTGCCATCAGGCATCCCGAGCACTTAGGCGTACGCCTAGTCCACCGGGACTTCGCCATGCTGGCCGCCTATGGTACAAATATCTCGAAAAAGCTCAAAGTATCAAAAAACTCCAACAAAAAAGTTCATCAGAAGTCTGCCATAATGAAAAGCTCAGATAACAAAAAGCTCTCAAATACATGACCGGCAAGCATTTGTAATCCTCGGTCGCGCCTTCCAGAACCTTCGATGATTTACCTACTGGTATGGTCAGCACCGCTCATTCCAGACTGGCGCAACATCATTTACTCTCTCTCTGTCCCACTGGGCACTCACATGTCAGCGAAGTTTGACATCATGTGATTGGGGAGGAGGGGACTGTTTGGGACTGGAATGAAAGAAATGTGCTGTTATATACACCCTGCCAGTGCGTCTGCCCTACTACAGATGTTAATGTGGGAAAGGGGAGCGGGGGAGTGTTCACATAGGCGCACCACGCCGAAAGTAACAGAAGGACCCACAGTGCACAATCCCCCGGTGACATCGACACATCCATCACCACACTCCTCACCTGCCTGTAAACTAAGATAGGGTCATCGGCCTGCGCACGCTACCGGGCCACTTCCCCAAGGAATCTGCAAGCGCTGCATTGACAACAACCTCTGCAGGCTTCCAGAAACAGTGAACTAAAAAACTCAAACTGAGAGACAGTAACAGAACGCTCAATGTAAAGAAGTGACATCCCAAAAACTGAATACTCTTTAAAATTATAAACCAAAAATAACTATCACCTATTTTGAGTATGGATGAGAAGAAAAAACTAAAACAATAAATCCTTGAAAATGACTGTCGTGACAATATAGAAGCATTAAAAAACTTTTAACTCGGTGTATCACTTACATACGTATTTTTATGTGGTTGATTTTCTCAAAATGTAATAAACCTACTTGGACGTAATTTAATTAAATATTTCATAAAACATATTAATTTTTGTTTTAGTTGTTTTAAAATATACTAATAATAGTAACAAAATTACATAATTAAAAATCTACAGATTCATATAATTTTTTTGTAGATTTCCTGAATAAAATTAGGAAAACCACACACAAAAACATAACTATATGTATTAAAAACAATATGCAGTAACAATAGAGTATGGTCTAAAAACAAGTTTAGGTACAGGACAAATAAAAATACTGTGGTGCGAGTGGGCACATTGGCCGACTATTGTTCGTCCATTTTTATTTATTTATTTATTTATTTTTCTCTATGCGCATGGCGATCTACGTCTTAAGTCTTCCTGCCAATAATTAAATTAATCTGAGCTTGCCTGTGCCTATACACCATATTTAGCAGCTGTTTATCAAAATATTAGTACTTTTGAAGCCATAGTTACTATTTTATTTCAACAAATTTTAAATTTCTGAATCTTTTTAATTCAAACGAAGAGGTGTATATGACAAACATCACAGTAATTACATGCTAACAACTATAGACAAAATTAAACAGAATTATTAATTATTTTTCTTGATTAATCCTCTTTCAAAGCGCTCACATCACAACGTGCTGCCTATTTAAATAGATAAATTTTGCGAGTGCATTTGATAAGTCGATACGGCAATGAAAAATGTACTTATTTTTGAGGACGTAGCTAGAGTTAAAATACGAGTAGGTTTTTGCCTCTTTCCTTGATGACACGAGACTAACTTGACACTTGACGAAGAGCTCTACACGTAGAGTAAAAAGTAGCAAAGTGCATGTGTAACCGCGCCGTACAACCGTATCAACTAGCATCCGATGTACAGCAGAGGTCTGCTTAAGTCGACAGATTCCTGCAGGTGAGCGGTGTCTACCTGTGCACTAGTCTTTACATGTTATGTATTCACATTGTCTATGGTGAAGCTGAATGCTCAATAAGGTAGCAGGCAATAGATAAATAGTAGACTCTACAATACATAGTACAGGTGGAGTCAAGTTTGCACGTCACTGAATCCGAGACATTTCCAGCTACAAATTATCATACCTTTTCACAATCCACTTAAAGCACAATCCATTTAACGGACAAACCAATGGGTTTCCAGCGTTTTACTATGTTATATCATGTTATGTTGTATTATACTATACGATATTAATAGAGCCATGATTTGGTCGCGAAAATAGTTTTGCAACATTTTGTTTCATTGCCTTAAGTGCACATCAGCAGTTCTGCTTCACGGTTCTAGTCAGCGTGACTTTGTTCAGACACGGTCTCTCATTTGACCGCACCAATCAAAGTAAAGCTATAGTAGCACCATACGTCTGTAATATGTCAGTATAACCCCAAGATAAGCGATAGGTAGTTCGTCTAATCACTGATCATGTAGCCGAGCTGCACATGTGTACATTAGCCACTGAAACCATTTGATGCAAAAAAACTTATCGCTGAAAAATTGTGGTTCTATATACTATATTATATTATGCCATACTATATTATTAAAAATACAATACAAAGAAGATAATATGAAAGACTAGGAGGAAAATAACCTTTCATAATTAACTGTAATATACTTAACAATTGTGAATATCGCAATAAAAGGTAGCTGTGCTGATGACAACTGGCTATGACAATGACAAGTCAAAAACAGTCACATCAAGTCGTGCGGTTTCACACATAACCGAACAAATCCAGTCCATTTGCACGACGGAAGGGGACTGGTTAGAAGTTTAGTTGACATCCTGGCATTGACATGGAGATCGAGCTTGTGAAATTGATAGTGTTGCGACGGATGATCCGCCGGACACAAAATAAAGCAAGGAAACTGCTGTGGGTACATCCGATCAATGTAAGAAGATGGTGCGTTCGTACATTTGTTTCCGGACTTGATGAACGATCAGTTAAAATTTTACAACTTTTTCCGGGTGAAACATGAAACGTTTGTGAAACTAAAGGATCTGGTTCGGGATCAAATAATGAAGGAAAACACTAACTATCGCCAGTTCATACAACCAGAGTATCGATTAGCCGTATACTTAAGGTAAGTACACACATATAATATTGGTACTAGCCATGGTAATATTTATTGAATACAACATACATACATGCACACTAAGTAACATTGTTTAACACCAAAGAATATGCACAGTGCTACGAAATGCACACAATAGTGTCTTAATGTTCACATGTGCATGCTTGATAACACTACTATTGAAACAAGCAAACTTGAAACATGAACAGACGTTGATGCCACTGTTATTCGTAGTTAGTATTAAGGTTGTGCATCTAAAAAGTTCAGGTTGGAAAGAAAGAGGATGAAGTAGGATATTTCGGCACTGGGCATTGTGAGCTCTGAGAAGAGTTTGAAGACTGTAATGAATCATATATAATGTCTGAATGTCGAATGGGTTGCAGTTTACGTTGAAGAAGCTGAGCTACCTCCACTTTAAAGTTAAGGTTCTCAATGGAGTTCAACTGTTTGATTTGTGGCAGTAAACTCTTGAAAAACAAGATATCTGGGTCATTGTTATCTGCAACGGTGGACGAAAGTTTGTCCAGCTGATCTACATCGTCTACAGGAGAACATACTTTTCTTTTCTTCGGACGTGAAACTGTAGTCCCAGCGATGGGTGTTAGATGTCCTTGTGTGGCCACTCTGTGTTGCTCTGCATCGCCTAACGCTAATGTGTCACAACTAATATTACTGTCATCCTGATTCGCGCAATTATCAATCCCAACTGGTTCCTCATATTCTCCAACAGCTTGCGTAGAATCCATCGTCGTCGTTGTCTGGTAACAGCCATCTGGGATGTTCCCTATGGTTTGTCGCAATTGTAAGCTGTCTTCTAAGAAACACATCAATGGAAAGAAGGGCCAGGTCAAGTGTGTTGCGTCTGCCTGGGATCCTGAAGGTGTTATCTTTAGTGTGCGGCGTTCCCTCATGTAGTTGCTTCTCAGGTTTTGCCACTTGCTTTTCGCCTACACATCTGAAACAATAGACGGTAACATAGGTGAATAAATGAAATAGAATATTACGTAGAAAATGTTATTGATATACGCTGCTATGTGTATGTTTGTATGGTTGTCATTGTAACAGCTTTTTGGTTTGATTTGCTTGAACGCACATTAATATATTCTACACTTTGTTATGATGTTTATTTTGTTTTCAGATATTTGGCAACTGGCGAAAATTTTACATCCCTCGCTTACACTTTCGCGTGGGGGTGAGTACTGTTCATGACAACGTTCTGGAACTGAATAGAGCGATATGGAACATTTTACAATCAACATACATGCCTGTACCGACTGCTGAGGACTGGCTCAGGGTCAAGGAATCATTCATTGAAGTGTGTCACGTGGTCAATTGTATCGGCATTATTGATGGAAAACATTGTGAAATAAGATGTCCTCCACATGCAGGTTCGCAGTGTTTTAACTATAAACATTTTCACTCCATCGTTTTATTGACCATCGCTGATGCACATAGCAACTTCATAATGATTGATGTTGGTGGTTATGGCCGAAATAATGACAGTAGCATATTCAACGCATCATCAATAGGGAAGGCATTTGTGCGCAACAAACTCCACATCCCTACTTCTCGAGAAATTCCTGGTGCAAATGCACAATCCCGTATTATTTTTTTGGTGATGAGGCCTTACGTTTCGCGCCAATTTAATGAGACTGTGTGCTAGAAGACAATTGGACATTCCTAAACGCATATTTAACTACAGACTTTCCGTTGCACGCCGCACTGTCAAATGCGCTTTCGGCATACTGTCCAAAAAGTTTGGTATTTTTCAGACACAATAAATTGCAACTGCTGTTGAATTGGCCGAGTCCTCGATTAGAAGTACTTGTGTTTTGCGTAACTATCAGACAAAGTGAACAGGACAATGTGTTTGAAAATAGATTTCTTGAACATATGCGAGACGTCAACGAGCTTCGCCCTCTACGCGCTATTGCCGACCAGAGAGGTAGTTTACAGGTCAGTAGAATCAGGGACTCTTTGACGAACTACTTCAACTCGCCAGCAGGTGCAGTAGCTTGGAAAAATGATTGTATTGCTTGATATGTACGTACCATTATTGTAATTACGTTTGTTATATTTATGTTTAACAATAGCATGTTACATGATACCATTATTACGGCTGCACAGAAGACATGTATGCTACTTTTACATAGACGACTTCAGCCGGACAATAGCAACAACAGACATTCAATACATAAATTGCAATATATACTTCGTTATTATCAATGTAACATCGTGCCGATCAATTTATTACAAATTTTGCAGTGCTGGTTGCAGCGAATAATGTAAACATGTAACATGTGGAAGTCTGTCTGAGTAAATATGTAGTATTTTAACTTACCAGTGATGTTTAAATGCTCTCCAATTTCCTTCCAAACAGAAGAAATGTGCTGCGATGTGTTGGCTTCTTAACATTATAAATATCTTCACGTTCCCTCACTAATTCTTTTAACTTTTCGCAATCCATTTCACTAGCGGACACACGCATTGTGCGCTACGCGTGTTGACAACACAGGACTGGCGTGACTCTACAGAAAATTAAGACCGGCTTGGTTCTCCTGCGACTGGACTGGACTGATTGTGATCGGATGTGACTGAGACGCTGCCTATGGAACACAAAATGCGCGCGCCCACACAGCATAAGGAAGAGTTCGCATTTTTTATTTTCCTGTTGACGCAGGATTCGACGTGACTGGACGCCCATGACGGGCTTAGTGTGTACGCAGCCTAAGCGCAGAGAACTAAATCAGAATACAGTTTTTTTTGTAAAAAGTATTTTTCAATGGGTTTTTAAGCGGTGATCCTAATATTTTATATGTGGAAAATATGTGTTAAAGTTCAAAGCAGTTCTCTATAATTTTGTTTTCTATTACGGCTGGTATTATTCCAGCTACAGCAATGTCAAAAAGTCATTTTCGTCATTTTTGAGGGACTGAAAAACATATTTTTAAAGCGAATGATATTTTTAAAGTGATAGAGACACTGTTTGAAGAATGTCTTCTTTTCGTAGCCTAAGCACATTAGAGGTGAGGTTAAAAGGTTACAGTCCTTTAACGTCGAGGTCGATGAGGTGAAGGAACCAAACATCATACACGCCCGGTCCCGGATAAAAACCCGGGACCTCTTGAATTTTAGACCGGTGCCTAACCAACTTCGTTACGGAGGCCGGCTAAAATCATTGTAAACACGCACGTTTAATTGTTATACGTGTAAAAACATTTTTCGTACAATGCGCCAGGTACAAATAACTCTTAAACCAACTCACCTTGCACGTCCCTTCTTTACTTTTATTTGTCTCGACACAAAGTCCACTTATTTGAATTGCAAGCCACATATGTATATTTTCGGTTTCAATTTAATATAGTACATCATAGACGTTCATTTGTCTGTAACCTAGCCCCCCCCCCTTTTTTTTTTTAAGTTTACTGATTTCAGAGCTTCGTTTAGCTTTATGAAAAACACAAGTATAATAACTGTACTTTTCTGGAAATTAATAAATTATTCACAAAATATTATAAATATATTATATGAATAGCATTAAATGTATTACTACGTACGAATGCGAGGAAATTTATAAGCTTAAAAGTGGATAGGATTACCAAGCACTTGTTAAAAACCAATGAATTTCACATTCGTCTCCTTGCAGGCTGAAATGTTGGATACTTATAATTATATTACTTGTAAACATCAGTGTGAATGCATGAAAGCCGCCTAGTCCGACTGTCCAGTGGCCACGAACGTTGTTTGAAAGTTTGGAATTCCGGAAGCTTCGTTGTGAGATAAGAAGAAAAACATCGAGCTAAGATCGGGACCATTAATCTCTCCGTGGAAATCCGGTTTTCAACAGCAAACAAGGGAAAGATCTTAGCTAGCGGGTAATTAAAGTGGCTCGACACCTCACCAACTATAAAGCAATGGAAGAATCTGACAAATAAACATTTAATTAAATAATTGTAAGAAAACTTGCCGGAAAAGACAATTGTTAGCCCAAAATTAAATTGTAATGCGCATTGTTGTCGATAAAATACAATATCCTTACGAACGTAGAGTACGAAGAAAAATTTTGTAGTACGTAACTAGTAAATTCTAGGCCAAATTAACTCTGTGAACAAAACATCGTATCTCTGGTGCTGTCAAATAAACACAGCTACTCACTATTAACGGACCACAATGTCGGTAACTTATACTGAGACTCGAAATTCCAACGTAGAACTACACACATTTTATAGCTTAATACTTTGCTTGAAAGAGAGAAACACTAAACTACCGAAGAATGCACAGATTCAGATTAAACAGTACGATGAAGAAAATCGCATTAATAACTACTCACTGTCAAAGATAGTGCATACAATTTCTCACTCAATGTTTTGATTATATAGGAAGAATTAAACAAGTACGTACATGTGATCGTGGCAGAGGAGCAGTTATGGAAACACTTTTATCAGGAATAACAATCTAAAAATATCTTATATTGTAGTCGCAGTTATAATCTTTGAGTATGGTGAAATCTAAACACGTATTTATTTTACCAAGTGACGGAAACATACATAATATGCAGACTTAAAAAGTAACAAGGATTTCAGAACTACTCTCATTGTCATTAATAGTCTAAACTTTTGATTTGCTGATTAAAATACTAAACGTGACATACTTGATTTCGTTTGTAAAAAAAAGTATATTTCATTAATTTTACATGTTACAAAAGCGTTTGGTTAAATAAATTATAATAATTTATTTGGAAAGAATGCAAACGTAGGGCTATATTTTGCTGATCCAGTTAAACCATTGTATTTTCTCTCTCACTCCTTGCTTGTTTCGATCTGAAAAGCTCAAGAGTTATTTTACAACTTCCGGTACACAATATTAACTGTTTTTCTAAAAGCGTTTAATAAATCTTTACAATAGTAAAGGGAACTGAAATAACTAATTTTTAACAGAAAATAGATATTAAGACAGGGAAGAATTGAAACTTTATAACCGCGTATGTGGTATCTATGGTACATAAAACACGAACTCGCACATCACTCTCCTACTGGCTGTGATTCACAAAGCCCAAACTTTAATATTAAGGTACGCGGCTTAAAAGTAAGAACTGAACTATATTTATTTGCATACAAAATTTTATTTATGGGTACACTATCTTACAATTTGAGCGAAAATTATTTACTTAATAAAAAAAATTTCTCAAACCCCATGCTTACGCACAAAAATTGAAAGAGAATGTTGCCCTAAATTATCAACGGCCATTTCTCATCCCGTTCCATGTGCTTCATTCACTGGGATAGTAACTGTGTTCAAATTCACCAGTAGAATGCCCTAACAGGCTTCGTGCCTGAAAAAGTATTTCAAAGTCGTGACGTGACTTTTTCGCTGTCCAGTTTCAAAACCAGTTCTTGACTGCACTCTAGAGTAAGCCCTTCGGTCACGGGTTCCAGGGATGTCCACTTCATGACACCTAAACTGCACATTTTGTTTACTGTTCAATACGAGTTTTAATGACTAGATTCAGTTTTTTGGACGTACTCCATTGCCAAATTGAATGACTGTCAAAGAAAACTAAACAAATAAAAGAAAACCATAAAATAAGCAGAGTATGCTTAGTCAGCAAGATACATTCACAACATGAAATTCCAAGATGGAATCGGGTAAAATAAAAACAAGGAACAAACAGATAATAAATGAAATTAATAATAAATAAAATATAAAACCAAATAATATGCGAACATGCATGGGAAAATAGCCACAAAATTCTTTGAGAAGTCTCGAAACCACTTACACCGGAAACTGACAAAATTAAAAGAAAAATCAAAGAATTAGCCATTATTATTAGCAATAGCAATATTTTCAGTCAACAGAGTATTGAATTAAAAAATATGTGGATCCCATTGATTAAGAGAGAAACAACTTTACAGCACAAAACAAAAACACACACTCAACCCATCACAACCAAGCAGATTCAGTCTATGCTGCACGACCAATCAGGAGACAGCTCGTCTCCCATTGGCTGAGCAGGATAAGTGGGCTTACCCTATATAAACCCATGGTTTTTCCAGTCTCCTCATCAGTCGCACTCGTGTTCCTGAACCCTGTGTGTCTACCTGATGACGGGAACAGATTCCAGTTCCCAAAACGTCGTAACACTGTCTGTCTGGAAAACTACTGTGTTTTGTTTCGTCTCTTCATTGTGTCGTTTGTCTTGTCTGTATATGTCTGATATCTGTTGCGTTTTGTCTCGTCTACTTGTTGTGTTCTTTTCTTATTTTTCTGTTCGTGTCTGATATCTACTGTGTTTGTTTTTCGTCTCATCGTTGTGTCGCATGTTATTTGGTTTTTTTTATTTGTTATTAATTTCATTTATTATCTGTTCGTTCGTTGTTTTTATTTGACCCGATTCCATCTTGGAATTTCACGTTGTGTATGTATCTTGCTGACTAAAGCATACTCTGCTTATTTTATGGTTTTATTTTATTTGTTTAGTTTTCTTTGACAGTCATTCAATTTTGCAATGGAGTACGTCCAAGAACCTGAATCTAGTCATGAACTCCCACTGCACAGTTCTTTCAAAGACGAGTTTTAATAAAGGCGATCCCTTGTTTACCCTTAGGTTCCTGGGTTCATTGTTTATAAACAAACTTTAACATGAACCTAAATAATCAAGACTTCGCTTGCTATTTTGTTTAAAGCTATAGACTTGAAATATTTTCTGATCACTTTATGAAGAACGTATGATCGAAACACATGTGTCTTTTTTATCACATCAGAGTCGCCTGTTGACTTATCTGATACAGCCTGAACGTATAGAAGAAACCAACTGCAAGCACAACGCTGTGTCCAGAAGCAGAGAGCGAATAGCAGAAATGTTGGAGATGTATTAGAGAAGGCTAACCCCCAGTTTAGTGAACACTCGATTTCTTTCCGAGTCCAAATTAGAAACGAAGAGAACGTGAGGAATTGCAGGTACAAGGAGATCAAGATGAAAAGGAAACAAGACCACGATGTTTTGAATTGGAACACAATTCTTGCTTGTCTCAGTTCGTCTTTCTTGTTCTCTCTTGTGCGTCACGGCTTCGTACAATAGAAGGCTACTTGGAGTGGCGGCTCGAAGTTTGTTGTTGCTAGGTACACGGCGGTTAAGTACAAATTAGGTACTTTTGAAGCCCTGGTTACTTTCATCTTTTCATAACATTTGTATTACTATGCCAAGTTTTAATATAAATATAGCATCCTTACATTGTCCTCGTCTGAGGCCACAATGTAATATTGTTGGTCGTTATTAAATACACAGGCTGTCTTTAAAAGTGTTCGCTTACCACGAACAGAAAATAGAGTTGCTGTTGCCGAGAACTGTGCAGGGTTACAAGCTAGCTGACGCTACTGCTAGGTACAGACTCGTCTAAACATTTCACTTGTTAGAAAGTGCCCACAGCAAGATCAGTTCTTCGTCTGTAGCAAAAGGTGGGTTCATCACAAATGAACAGCAATCCTGTCAACAACCCATGCATCACCACTGGTCCCCTTTCAGTTCTATTTGCTTCCAGATAATGGTTTTAAACCATTGTAGAAAGAGCGTCAGTTAGATGTCGTATTAAAACTAAGTTAGCATTTAAGTAGTTCATTTAAATTTAGTCTTTATTACGTATGGATTGCACTATAAATAGTATCAGTTTCCCATACTTTATCTGACAGTAATAATATCATATTAATATTTGAAACAAGGCGAACAGCTATTATTTTAGTTGCCATGGAATACTTTTCTAACATTAAAATAAGCTATTTTTTATGTTGCGCTTATTAATTTTGTACATATAAATGAGCTACAATTAAATATACATATTTACATTGGCTTATATAACGACATTACTAAAATTACTTGTAGTTATTTCAAATTATGTTAGGTGTTTCGTATCACAGACATAACGTGTATTTTTAAGGTAAATTCAGTATTGAATCGTTGAGTTATAAATTGTTATGTACAGTATAACCATGTATTAACCCAACAACTTTTGCCACTCTCAATATGTGATCTGAGATTGCTATAGTAAAAAAGGTACTTGAATGCAAAGGGTCTAATTAATACTAATTTCTACAAAAGTACTTGCAACAACAGATATAAAAAATTAAAATGTATAGACCAATGTTTTGTAAATCAAAGGTTTTAGTCAATGTCACTTCGATTTCACGTCATTTGTGAGAAATAGTCTGCTTCATTAGGGATTCTTCCTTTCAACGTATAGTATGACTCATAACAAAGATGTATTGCAGCACATGCTCAGCAGTAGACTTCGGATGTGAAACAGGTAATGAGATGAATTATTACTGCCTTTTTTAATGTAGTTTACATCCCCACACCCATTCAACAACAAATTTGGAAAAAATAATGTACTTTAATATGATTTACCTTCAGAGCTGAGGTTAAAGTGTTTAAATAGATCATGAGCCACCCTAATGTATTTATTTACATTTTGTTACAATTTATGTTTCTGATTTATGAACTTCTTTAACATTTGGTCTTAGACGTAGAATATTACTTGTCGGTAACATTAAATATGACATTACTGGAAATCTTCCTTGAATTAAGATTGAAAAATTTTCAAACGGGAATCTTTTCAATTACTACACGAGCTAAATTAACGTAACAGTTGTATTTGCCTAACTGAACTCATAAACTGTCATTACACGAACTGTTAAATTGTAATGTACAAAAATAAATCGAAAGCAATAGGAAATATAAAATATATGCTTTCGATCGATTTAAGCTGCTTATAGGACTAAAACTGCTGGTACGATTACTGATTATTCCACCCAAAATGTTGATCGGATTTCAACCCTCCTAGTAGCGTTTAGGGCGATGTTGCCGAAGACCGGTGGGTTTTACCGTGCTACTGTCGTTACCTACACAACAGCATTCCTACACAGTCTCCTGCGCTATGTCTCACATTGCCCATTAACCATGTAAAGACAAGTGTCCGCATAGAAATATTGTTTGGTTTGGTTTGTTCATGTCACCATGTATGCGAGAAAAGTAGTTTTTTTAAACTGTACAGATTAAATGAAAAATATTCGTGCGTTTAAAATATCGGCCGATTTCAAGGGTTATTCTTAAATTACAAAATCGTCGTAGTTCTAGATATTTAGTGAAGTATTCAACCAAATTTTATTTACATGAATTTTTCATTTTTGTAAACTGAATAGTTAAATTTAAAATCAAGCTAATGATTTAACTTACAGCAGACAGAAAATACCGGAGAAATACCAAAAAATATTTTTAGTAAATATTAATTTATGTTTAGACAATGTATTTATACTCACTCGTCATTCTTATTTGATATTTCAGATATTCTAGCGCTACTGAATCAATGTTGTAATGTTTAAATACAATTTTTTTTTATCTCCGTCTGACGTAAACTATTTCAAATGCTGTTGAGATATATGTTTGGATGGTTGCCTTCGTAAATGACCTATGTTTCGCACGAAATCGCGAAGCCATCATGTCAATAACTGTAATTTTTACGTTGAATTTTGCGATATAAACTATTTTTAAACAGTCTGCTATTTTGATCTATCCATTAGGTTGATATACGCATGGTAGATTACGACGGTTGCTTGACGACTGTACATAGTAGCTTCGAAGAGGTTGTTTTGAACGTGTTTTCACACGCCTCCCCCTCGTACAAAGCGCGGCCACAGAGATGTGACCCTTGAACAGTGGATACCTGGCCTTCTGGCTCGCTACATGCTACTGTGTGCTACACCCCAGGAAGCCTGCCTGTAAGTCTAGTCGCAGCTGCACGCATTGTCGCACTTGTGCCTTATTTCATGTTCTTATAATACTATGTGATCTTGCACAGCTAGAGTGTATGACATAAGAAAGACTAAGCTTATGTGAGTGCATACGATATAAACACCAGCAACCATTGCAAACTGAACAATTATCAAATTAACCCAAATGAACTCGGGTGTGTTAGACATTCTAACACCAACCTTCTGATTTATTCTTTTCCTCTAAAATGTACTCTACTTTTCTCAAAATTTCCCTCATTTCTTCTTCTAAAACAATAAAGTTTCCCGAAACTGCAAAAATTCATCATACGTGATATATTTAATACCAAGAGCGGACCGTCGTTCAATTTGTAAAATATTTACGTTTATAAATACATTAAAATTTTGTCACAACCTTAAGAATTTTACTTTATAGCAGTGAGCTTACATGCATTAGAGATTAGCCTCTCCAAATCCACTCAGACATCTACACATAGATTTTTCCCGAACACCAGAAAAACATTTCTTACTTGAACATCCAATACAACCTGTCTGTCTCCTCCACGTGCCTATATTACTCCTAGTTTTAAGAACAGCAAACTGCCACGAAAAGGCCCTCTGTCGTCTAAGGATAGGTGCTTTTACAAATATTTAATTTATAAGTTCTTATTTTCGAATATTATCTATCACCTGAAATTTGCCAGGAGCTGTATAGTGCGTTTTCGGAGACTGTCGGCTGATTTGTACAACATTCATTATATTTCAATGGTTATCTATTCTAAAGAATTATATGATAAGAAATTAGCACATTAATAGGTTAATTTTATCTATGTACGGAAGACAACAAGATTTTCTGTGTCTAAATAAAAGATAGAATTGCGATTTTGTTTGTATAACTTAGACTTACAACATATATTATAAGTTGTGTTCATTTAAGTGATTGGTAAATTAAAGCAGATGTTATTGTGGGGCGTGGTTGGTGTAACGACTAGGCTCTTGTCTTTCACCAAGACGATTCCTGGCGCAACTTGCAGCACGCGTGCTGGACGATGCCAATGTTCGGCGGGCACTCTTATGGATCCCCCCTCTCCTCTCTAACACCCAGGTTATGCTCCTTACATATGTTATATCACCCCTTCCCTAGCTGCTAAACAATACAATTTTTATCTCATTTCAACACATAAAAAAACTTCGAGAGTATGGACAAAGACACAGCTGCACACAATACTAATCCCCCTAAACAAGAGAGTAAGGTTGCAGATATTGGACAAACAACATTTGCTTCAATGCTGCCTGATAGGTAGTTGAACGTGCGAAATATTCGTGTCCACATTTATACACAACTACGTAAGATCAAAGTTTCATCTTGTTATCATCACTCTGACATCTGAACAAAAGATCAAAACCAAACGTTGTACACTGCAATAGGCATGTACAGTGTAGCGTGGTTCATTATAACCTAGGAGTGCAAGGGAGATATATTTCACATTTTCAGGTTGAATTTATTTTCGAATTACTACTGCGAAACCGGGCGACTAACGATACCAGCAACCTGCAGTTTCATTATTTATAGTTAACTTTTTGTCGTTGAGGATGATGATGTGTTTATTTCAATGGATGCGTTTCAGTGTAATCGGCATTAAACACACAAGACTCTTAAAAAGGAAACTTACTATACATTTTCTACAGTTTTTGTCATGCACTCTTGATCGGCAAATTAGGCAGTTTCTACATCGCAGGGAACGGATACAATTTCGCCACAGTCTTTGATCTTTCAGTGTGAAAAACTTTTTATCTTATTATAATAACAAAGTAAGAACAAACGCAGTTCCTTACACGAGTCTCATATATTAACGAAACAACGAACATCTTTGCCACTAACGCAAGGTTAACAGGAATGAAATCTCGTCTTTGTAGCGTAACTGGTAGCAATGAACTTAGTTTTTTGAGACAGGAAGAAGTTTAAAACATTTGTGAAAGTGCCTTGTAAATACTGAACATTTATACAAAAAAAATATTTTCAAACTTAAATGGACACCAGAGTCTTGAGTACATTCAACTGTGCCGTCTGGACATTTTGACTTAAGCCGCGTCATGTCTTTCGTTCTTGACGATATTTCGGCTGTCGTGACAGCTGTCATTCCTGCGGTCACACTACAAGTATCTCAAACACAAGTCTACAGCACAGACACATAGATACACCTTTTGCTTATTTAGTACAACAAATTGTGCTGTCATGTATTGTTTACTTATCAAGAAAATACTGCACACACGAATATAGCCATGAGAAATAACGTGTAATACGTCATATATTTTTAGGCCTGCATGTCAAAATACAGTTTGAAATTATCGTAATAGT
The DNA here is from genome assembly GCA_003012365.1 of Medauroidea extradentata. NCBI lineage: Eukaryota > Metazoa > Arthropoda > Insecta > Phasmatodea > Phasmatidae > Medauroidea > Medauroidea extradentata. The sequence goes on along the minus strand of PNEQ01091496.1, from coordinate 6,525 downwards.
TTTTTATTGTAAAACATAATATTGCATTTTAAAAATTTTCAACTACTTCTTGACAAAATATCCGAAAGTATAAAGTGTATTGGTAATAAAGAAACCAATTTTTGTCCTTTGGTAATCTCTTAACAAGTGGTGAGTGTATCGTTGTTGGAGGTGTTGATCTCGGGTAGTGGCGGATGCTGCGAGCGACCTGGACCACGCAGTCTGTGGCCGCTTTAAATGTAAATGTTTGTTCCGTGTGCTCGTGAGATAGGCGCGGGAGGGGATGAAGGCTGACGGCGGCCCCAGAGGTAAGGGAAACTAAACCCATAAACCGGAGAATCCCATTTCTTCGAACTATTTCTCCGTCAACTTGTCATCTATTCTGTGTGGTGAGTTGTGGCTCATGGAAATATAACCAGGGGAGTTCATAGAGGCAGAAAGAGAGGAAAAATAACTGTTGCCTTTTCCGTTCCTCTTTTTTTCTCTTCCACCCTCCTGACCTCGTCGCACCCCCGCCCGGTTCTTTTCTTGGCATTTGCCGTGAAAGAATTTCAAGGTGCCAGAAACCACCTAGGTTTTCAGCCCTCCCGCCCTCGGCATTGTCGGTGGATGTACTGGCCTATTCTTGTGAAATAAACCTCGGCTGTTGCTGTCCAGTGCCGGGGCTCCTCGGGCCGAAGTTAATGTGCGGCCTGGCGTGTGTGGAGTGGGAGAGGACCGCACAAGAAAAGGGCAACACAAGAAGGGGGCTCGTGCCTCTACAGAGAGCGAGGCTGCAAGTCTGACAGAACAGGCGACTTCAGCTCAAGGAGGACTGCTAATTCAGGCGCAGTGCTACAATGAGCTACTGGCGTCGGCACGCGCGGCTTTGTTGCGCCGTCCACAATGCCAGCAGCGTCTTCGCGCCGGCCATGTGACAGAAGATATCCGCGACCTCGCAGGCGCTTTCTTCCTGCTGCGACTCACGCACAAAACTATCGTAGATAAGTTATAAGGCAACCGCTCGCCTGAGGCATGGAAGTGTGCAAGAAGTTCCAAGGGAGACATCCCCCCCTCCCCCCCTACACACACACACACAACGCACTCCATACCAACCCTCTAAGAGCCGCGCCGATAGTTACCTCTTTGTGATATTCTCAATAGACAACCGTCATTTTATAGCGTAATATTATGGATAAACGTGTGCTACACATGCCTGCACACTTTTAATATCGTACACAAGGATTTTCTTACTTGAACAGGAGTGCAAATAAACCAATTTCCACCATTACGGCGGCGAGAAATTTAAGTTTTAAGAATAATGGAGGACCTGAAAAGTCTATACACGCATGTAAATTCTACTAAAGTTATTCCAAAGCTCACTTAACTATCCACATCAAGCATTTTTCGAATAAACTTGTAATTATCGAAACTATTCTCATCACTTTGCGACCTGGGAAGATGGCATCCTAGCTGAACATATTAACTCAAGACGGGATCGTTTCATAGCATTCCTAGCATGCTTCTTCCATGTAAATCTTGCATTATCTCTCACTCATATCCGAGTATGGAAGATGTTTAATTTAATTAGGACATTTTATTCCTGTTCACAATCGGGATTATTTAAACTATTTATGACATTTTTCTACATCGCGAGCATTGTTGTTCAAGACAAGAAAACAATACTTTTACTATCACTATTTTACCGGAATTAGATTATTTTTACCACAAGTAGATGTCATATCTTGTAATATGTGCCAGCAACAAACGTAATCGTTACGCAACTATTTCTTAATTGTTCTGACATCTCCACCATCATAGTTTCATTGACACGAATGTTTTCTTGTGTATAGGTGATATTATTTCCCATTACTTCGTATGATAGGAAACTTAAATAATGTTGGCAGCATTAACAGAGTAGAAGCGCGTAGAAGGTGACTCCACACGTTAATCACGTCTAGTAATCTCAGAACCAGCGTACTTTATTGTCACAGATAATAGTATAATACGAGACATACATCATCCTAGTAATACCGGTTCACAAATGCTGCAAACGCTTTCTTATTCATGCATAAAAAGGACCGCTAAAATGACACATGTTCACAAACTTCGGTAACGATGAAATAAATATTAGGGAATAATGAAGGACTCAAAAATTGTACACACGCGTTGAATATTTTTCAAGGGTGTTTACCTTTCTTCATAAGTAGACATTACTCAGGTACACTGACAATATTTAAATGGTATTTGTTCGCATTGTTTGCTCGATAAAGACAACGCCAGTAAGAACGGAACTAAACGCATATGGATGAACTAAAGCGGGAAAGTTAGCGCTCATGACGTGTTTGAAGCTACCCTTCTAACCCGTACCTTAAGTTACTTGAACAACCATGGATAGCCTGGCTGAGAAACGATTCTGGTTCGTCTAGAATGCGAGTCCAATGTTTTATCATTGCGCCGTCTCTCTCAGGCAACGAGCCTAAAAAACTCATTGCCGGGTCCTTTCAGCTTGGCCAGCTTCCATTACACTCACAGACGCTTTATATTAGAAACTATTTCAGGGATGTAACAAAATGACAGTTCTGTAATTGAACGTCAAAAGAGTAACAGGCAACCTTTCAAGCTGCATGGCATCAATTAGTATACTATAGCTTTTGTTGGTTTTTGTATAAACAATCCAACTATTAACCCAATCCCCAAACATTGATGAGGTTTTCCTGTTACAGAAAAAAAAGAACGTGCGGAAGTAACCGAGTGAATTCCTTACTATGGTGACGTCAACATTTATAGAAAGCAACATATTCATTGTGGACCGAGATATGTTGCTATTTCATTGAAGCACAAGTTAAGTTTCGGAAACATGTGTATTAAAATTATTGTATAACAACTGCCTTTCAGATTATATGCACGAGTAATATATAAACAAACAACAAATTTGTAAGACAAACGAGGACCTCTAAACTTTTAACTTAATTGCACGCGATTAATTTGATCAATAGCTAATATAAAAACGTCTAAGGCACTAATGTAGGTAATGTCATGCTTTTAATCTGCATTTAATTCCTGTGTCCAAAAATAATAGCAACATTGTCGGTTGTGCTGCATAATGGGCAAACATATGTTTTACCAATATCCAAACCTGATCGTTGTTTTGATATAAAGCTAAAGCAATATTGGTCCTTGAAATAATATTTTTCCTTGTACCTTGACTGCACGAATGGTATTAATATAATTTAAATATTTCGTATATGGTATCGGAATCAAGCTAGTATTGAAACACGTGATACATATACAAGTCTGTGTCACTTAAGTAACTACACACAACATAGTTCACACATTCTGGATGGCTCGGACCCAATATCGAAGCAACAAAGTGTTTTTCTTATCATGGTGCAACGCTGTACATTCAAGCAAATAATAAAAAGCGTGTGTATAGTTAAGAACATAGCAGCGCGTAGGCACATTAGTGAACCTGCACACGTTTACTGTCTTCAGTGTTTTTAGTCACATTCATGTTACATTTCAACTTCATTTCGCAAGGGCATGCAATGCATGTAGCTGTAGTACAGAAGGAAAGCTTTTATTTACACCGCGAACGTTCATTGTTTTGTTTTATCACATTTCTAAGTCTTACTTGCATCTACGTCCAGAGTTAACATATGGTTGCTACACTCACTGCTCATGCTCGTCCGCATCGAGTAGAGTGAACCTAAATCCTACAGTATCACTAAGGAATTATACTGCACTGCTAGAACAAGCCTGAATATTATTAAGAAACACGTAGCATTTAAATAATTCCATTAAGCTGAGATACATAAACTTCTCGTTATTAGTAGGTGGCACTCACACTGTAAAAAAATTTTGTATCTTTACAAATAAAATATTTGGAAACCCAGTTGCCAAAGTACTCCCTTGTAAAACTACAATGGTTGTCTTTATAATTAAATACAAAGTACTTGTTTGTAAAATTACAAGGAATAGCCTTGTAGTTGTACTTTCAATAAGGAAAATAATAAAATTGAATGCTCATTGTACTTCATAAACAACACTACACTTATTTATCAAATAACATTTGAATAAAGGATGTTTATATAAAGTTAATTTTTAAAATAAAAAAAAAGTATTTGGCGGTACTAAGTTTTGAACCATTCTCCCCACGCTCAACTTCTGTATCGCAAAGACTTTATTTAGGCTATTTGTATACAATCAATGTAAAGGTCAATAACAATTAATTATTTAAAGCACGCACTTAATACAAACATTCACTTCATTCCATGAAAATTCTTTCCAGAGCTTGTGAACTTTGTGTAAGTAATTTCCGCCAAACTTGTGATTTTGGTAGATTACAAATTTCTTATCTAAGTTTTTTTGCAGGCAAAGCTAATAATTTTACAAGGAAAATTTTTAAACATTTACAAACGTTTGTACAACCACAAAGAAGTGCCTTGTCATATTTTACAAAAAAAATTACAGTGCAGGAACTGTAGTATATAAGTGCAAAGAATTCCTTAGTATTACAAAGTTTTCCTGTGTAACTTAATAAACTAATTATTTTACAAATGAAATCTTTGTACTTTTACCAGGATTTTTAAAAGTACCAGTTTTGTAAATTTTACACATTTTTTAGTGTGCAGTAATTTCGATATGTTAAACATACTTTTACACATTAGAGATTTGGTTGGCCTCTGACCTTTATAGTGTGTCTTTTAAAAGCGTGACCGCATAACAGGAGCCTGTTAACACTGTCACCGGGTTAACTTTACTAGCCAGGAGTGTTCTTCAGACAGAGAGAGTTTCATAGTAGCCTGCCAATAGGAAACGTCATGTGAATGTGTATAAGCTTAGAATTTATGTCCTTTCAAAAAGGAAAATATAGCTTTAGAATAGGCTATGGCCGCACAACGCTTAATGTGTATATTATATAAAAAGTGAAGACAAACTCTACGAAATAGATACATGTGGTGAGCAAGCCCTATGTATAGTCTTAAAAGTAACACCATACTATAATAGTTTCTCGCTGTATTTTCAAAATATGTACGTTATATCTGTTTTCCGGTATCCGCACTCTAAAAATAAACTTGTTCAAGTGACCGCCTGGCCATGTCGCCGAGCGGTGTGTTGAAATTCGGCCGTTAAATTATTATTCGAAAACAATGCACCGCTTAAGTGATGTCTGCTGAGGAATAGTTTCAAAGAACGTTAGGCGAGTGTCATTTCAGTTTCACCACTACTCAGTAGAGCATATTATATACCGGTCGAAAATAGCGAAAGTTGATTTTCCTGCGGTCCTTTACTGTATGAAAATTTTGCCGCAAAATTTTACAAAGTACAGTAGTGTATAACATTCCGTTATATCTATATATATACAAATGAAAGCTGACTGATTGACTGACTGACTGACCGACTGACTGACTGACTGACATATCAAACTGCAGCCCAAACCGCTGAACCTAGAATCGTGAAATTTTTTGTGGGGATTCCCCTCAGGTCGTAGGCGAGCACTAAGAAGGGATTTTTCGAAATTCGACCTCTAAAGGGGGGAAAAGGGGTGAAATGTGTTTCCGAAGAAACGTCGATAGAGCTCGAAGCCGACGGCCTATCATCGTGATTTTTACTTTAATAGGAAACTCGTAAAAATGCATATTGGCCAATTTAAGGATTTTTCGAAATTTAACATCTAAGGGGGTGAAAAGACCTTAAATGTGTTTCCAATCAACTATCGATATCTATCGAACCCTTCGGGATAGAGAGTCGATATTCACTTCAAAATATTGCTTACGTAAATACCCAAAAAGTAGTTTTACGTTTTTTTGAAATTCGACCCCCAGGCAGTAAAAAGGGGCAAAATGTGTTTTTTTATGAATCGTCCATATCTTTGAAACACAATTGGCTATCGTCGGTAATTTAATTTTAATTGGTTACTTTTACAAATGTCTATGACAGGAATCAAAATTGTTTTGAAATTCTTTATTTAAAGGGGTGAAAACACGTGAAATGTGTTTTCGATTATCCTTCCATATCTATCGAATCAATCGAGATATCGAAGTACTCTTTGCTTTAAATTGGTGCTTTTGTAAATATCCCAAGTACCATTTAAAATATATTTTCCGAATCCGGCCCTTAACTCGTTAAAAATGGGGGAATATGAGTTTTCGACTCACATTCGATATATATCGATCCCATTGTTTTTTATATAGAGACGTGATTTTTGTTTAGGATTGATGCTTACTCAAATACCTAAAAAGTGATTTCAGGAATTTTCGACATTCGCCACCTAAGGACGTGAAAAGGGGTGAAAAGTGGTGAAAATCGTTTTCAATTAATCGTCAATATATCTTGAACCCAGCGGGCTAATGTTGTGTTTTTTGCGTCCACGAGATACCAATAAAGTATTCTAAAACGTAATTCAAGGGTTTTTCGAAATTTACTATCTTAAGTGGTGAAAAGACCTTGAACGTGGTTTAGATAAATCCTCGATATCTATCGAACCCGTCGAGATATACAATTAATTTTTGCTTCAGGATGATGATTACAGAAATTATTGCAAAACGGTTTTCAGATTTTTCG